>CAUYPK010054128.1:0-14280 GCA_963574355.1 Loris lydekkerianus | reverse complement strand
TCTTTTAAGGTAAGATGTGATTCTTGTATGCAGCAAAAATCTGGCCTCAGTTTTTGTATCCAGTTAGCTAATCTGTGCCTCTTTAGAGGACAGTTTAAGCCATTCACCATTAATGGAGAATATAGATAAGTCTGGTAAAATTTGGGGTATCGAGTTTTTCAAAAGTCCAGTGGACATTTTTACTTCTTTCCCCATGGTGGAAGTTGGAGTTTGATCAAAAGTTTCTGAGTGAGTTTACTTTTGTGACAGAAGATTGGGCTGGTCATTATGGATGGGTCTGAGAATATCCTGAAGAGCTGGTTTGGTTATGGAAAATTTCTTCAACATGTGAATGTCATTAAAGTATTTAATTTCTCCATCATAAATGAAACTCAGTTTAGCTGGATACAGGCTCTGAGGTTGAAAGTTATTTTGTTTTAGGAGATTAAAAGTCAATGACCACCCTCTTCTGACTTGAAAAGTTGCAGCAGAGAGACCTGCAGTCATTCCAATATTCTTTTCTTTGTAGGTAATGGTTTTCTTATGTCTGGTTACTTTCAGAATTTTCTCCTTCATATTAACTTTAGTGAAGTTAATTATGATGTGCCTGGAGGAAGTCTTACTCGGATTGAGTGGTGCTGGGGTTTTGAAACTGTCTGCTATCTGAATTTCAGAATCTCTTGGCATGTCTGGAAAATTCTCTTTCATAATTTCACGGAGAAGGGCCTCTGTGCCTTGTGAAGCTACTTCATCACTTTCTGGGATTCCAATGAGGCAGATATTAGCCTTCTTCAAATTATCCCAGAGCTTTCTGAGAGCATGATTCATTTTTGCTCTCCATTTCTCTTCTTCTTTGAGAGTTTGTGAGTGTTCAAAGGCTTTGTCTTCAATGTCAGAAATCCTTTCTTCTGATTACTCCACTCTGTTGCTGAGGTATTCTACTGTATTTTTCAGATCTTTGAGGGCTAGAAATTCTTGCTTCAATGTGTCAAAATCTTTGGTAGTTTTGTCTTTAAATTCATTGAATTCTTGAGACAACTTTTGAATTTCTCCTCGAATTTCTAATTCCAACTTTTGAATTGTTCCTCAAATTTCTAATTGCAAATTTTCCTCCATTCTATTAATCTTGTTTGCGATCCAAATTCTGAATTCGATTTCTGACATCTCAACTATCTGTTTATGAATGGGATCTTCAGTTACATCTGCCATATTGTTTATTGGGGGGGGGGTGATCTACTCTGGTTATTGAGGTTAGCAGAGTTTTTCCACTGATTCTGCCCCATGATTATTTTACACTGTTTGACTTTTCCCCTGGAGCTTTGCCAAAGACCTGTACAGTAATACAGCCTGAGAAACTGGGGATCTGTTTAGTGTGGTGGAGCTAAGTGGCTCTGTCTTGTTTTCAGTTAGTCTCTATTTGACCCTAGTGAGACAGTTATTCTGGGTTGAAGGCTCAGCTATGGAGAAACACCAGCAGTTAAGTCACCCTGCCCCGTCCACAGGTAACAATGGAAAAGGAAAATCAAACCTTCCTACAACCACACACCCAGGGCACCACTTGGATAGTCCTCAGGTGATTGGCTCATTTCAAAAGGTCCAAATCAATTGTCTCAGTGAGCACCTGTCTCAGGTGGAAGAGTTTAAAAGATCTCTGGCAACTAGATTGCAGGGGTCTGCTGGATCTGCTGACAACTCAAATATATCTTGCCTCTGGTGCTCTATGAGGTCAGGAGGACCCACCCAGCAAATAGATTAGTCTAGGAAGGTTCATGCATCTCTGTCCCACCCCACCTTGCACCTCTGTCACACCCAGTCACTGATAACCCCACAGGGCTGTGACCCAGTTGCCTCCAATGATCAGATACTCCAGGGGTTTGCACCTGCCTGAATCACAAGGAAATCTATGTCTCCTCAGCCAGGCCTCGGCTCTCTGCCTCTAGCCTGCAGGGGGAGGTGAGGCCTGACAACCTCAGTGGCTTGATGGAGACTGGGGGGTGTTCACTCAGTTCCAGCCCCACCCCTGACTGATGTTACTGACCGAACAAAACACCTTTGCAGAATTTGTTTCTGTCCCAGCTAAATTCCCCTACAGAAGGGAAGCTGTTTTGAGTTCATAGAACCTGTGCCTCAGGCACTGTCTTCGTTGCTGCAAAGGTTTGTATTTGCAGCTCCGTTAGCTGTCAATTCTAGCCTCCTTCCCTCCTTTGTCTAGGCTGACGATCCCCTGAGGGCCGGGTGCGTCTTAGACTCAGTAAAGCAGTCCTCTGGGTCAGCCCCACGCTGGGAGTCTGCGGCACTATGCGTGTGTTTTCTAGCCCCCGCGCTCCACCTAGGCTGGTACCGCCTCAGGCAAACCCTTTACTCATGGGGCCTGCATTTTGTCCCAGATCTTCCACCGGTGGTTGCCACCTGAGAAGATGTCTGGCCTCCTCTGGTTGCCCAGAGTAACAAGGGGTGTGACTCCAGAATATCCAGGGTTGAGCCCTATTGTTGCCAAAAACGGCTGTTGCTTTGTGCCTCGGGGCACCACTGCTCCAGCGTAATTCTCTCTCAGCCGACAATTGTCTCCTCACTCCCATGTCGCAGAATCAGCACTGACTAGCTGCAGTTCATGCCCTGTCCACATCCCTTGAGAAATCACCCAAGAACCTTGACTCCTGGGGGACAGGCCTCCAGACCTCAGAGTGAGAGTGGAGGGGAGTGCTGGGAGCTCAGAATTACAGGTAGAGAATATATACAGTTTTACACAGTTGGTCTTCTTTTTCAAAACTGGCTATCCTATTCCTTTTGCCTTTCTATATAAATTTTAAAATCAGTTTTTCTGTATTGACAAAATTCCTGCTGGGAATTTGATTGAAATTGCATTTTATCTATGAATCTATTCGTGAAGAATGGCATCCTATGATTATTTTTCCAATCCCTGGAAACTGTATGTACCTTCTTTTATTTCATTTCAAGTTTATCTATTCATTTCAAATCATTTATTTCATCAGGATTTGTAGTTTTCAGAATAAAGAACTCCTTATGTTTTACAAAATTTATACCTAGATATTTCATTTTGTGAAGCAATTGTAAATCACATTTTCAAGTTTATTTCCAAGTTTTAGTGCTACTGTATTAAAATGTGATTTGATTTTTTTTTTCTTGTGACCTTGTGTCCTGCAACCTATTATTGCTAGGATTTTTTGGTATATTTCATGGGATTTTTCTATGTAGAAAATCATGTCATCTGTGAATATGGGCAATTTTATTTCTTCCTTCCCAGTGTCTCTCTCTCCTTTCTTCCTTTATTTTCATTATTATACTAGGTAGTTAATTATATGATATTAAGTAGAAATGGCAAATGTGGACATCCTTACTTTGTGCCTAGCTATAGAGGGAAAAATATTCAATCTTTCACCAGTAAGTATGATGATAGTTTTCTTTCATCTGAGAATACTTTTATTTAACCTTCATGCCTAAAAAATACTTCACTGAATCAAATGATGTTCCACTTCTTTCTAGACTCCAAATTTCTGATGAGAAACTTGGAATCCTTGGGATCTTTGTTCCAGATATGAAATGTACCATATTTCTCTGGCTACTATTAGGATTCTTTTCTTTGTCTTTAGCTGTCAGAGGCTTGGTTATGTTATTTCTGCATATGCTTATTTTTCTTTTTTTCACAGTTATCTGCTTCGGAACATGAGCTTTTTAACATGCAAGTTTATATTCTGCCATATTTGGAAAGGTTTTTAGCCATAATTTATCAAGGATTTATTTTTTTTCTCCATTCTCTTTCTCTTCTTCTAATACTGTGATAGCAAGAGCTACTGAAAATGGTAGCCAATAATACCCACCCCTAGTTTTGACATCATTTTTTGGGAAAGATTTTCCAGTGAGTATGCCATGTCATTAGTCACTCTCAATAATTTAGCCAGCAGAGGCTATTAACAAATTCATTCATTTTGTCTCATATAGAATTTACTTCAGGTTACTATTATCAGGACTCAAAGCAGAAGGATGAATCAACCTATAGTATATACCTCAACTATGCTGCAGGTTCTTGAACCTAACCAGATCAACAAATCCTTAAAACCATAAAGATCTACTTTACAAAGCCATGTGACTTTCTCCCTAACTTTTGATACTGACCTTTCCACTTGGGTTGAGGCATTAGTTCAGTCAGGTACAGTAAGATTTATGAGGAATTGCACAATCTCTTCTTTGGACTACAAGGAGGTAGTTGAGGGCAATTCTTACCATCAGTAAAAACTCCAGCCAATTAGGTGAGGCTGAAGAAGACTTAGTTGTATCATTTACCTCTTAAATCCAGGGAAAATTTTCTTATCATTTTTTCTAATTTGATGTTTCCCATTGTAGGGGTAACTGCCTACAGGGAACACATAAATAAGTCAATTATCCTTCTAGGAAATTCATCCTCATAGTCAAGCATACCTCATTTTTGAGAGATTGCAAGAGTCATTTAAGGACTACATAATCTACTTAAAGATTCAAAGGTCTTTTATTACTACCCATAATTCATAGGTCACTGTGTTCTTGGTAGAGAGGCACAACAAAGCATGGATTGGACACAATACATACAGTCTTAATGTCCCTAGAAAGAACATGTTGCTTATCATGGCTGGGGCCCTAAAAAAATGACTTACATCACTTGACAGATGTAGGCTGGCAGTGTCTCCAACATATCCTCCAGTCCAGATAGATGCCCTTAGGATTCTCACTTCCATTAAGATAATTAAGTAAATCCCTATTTCTCGAGGAACTACTTGAGGACAGTCAGTCCAATCTGACCTGTTTGTCCCTGCCACCCACCATGTAGCATTCATCCATCTCATGGAGTGACCTCGTGATGGTTATAGAAATGGGGGTAAGAAAGACATCCAGAAGTGTTCATGGGTTTTTTTCTGTACAGGATATTAAGAAACGTAAGGCTATCCTAAAGTTTCGACGAACTTCCTCTTAAGGATAAAATCAACGGTGATAAAGCAATGGGAAGAGCCACCAGATGAAGAATGTCAAGCCAGCAATTAGACTTAAGGCACTTGCCACAGTTAGGGAGAGCCACACCAAAATGTTCCCTTTATGAGAAAGCTGCAGGGTTGGTGAATAGTGGTCACTGTATTTGCCATCATTTATTCCATCATCAAAAGCTATGACTGTTGTGACTTGGGTTACTATTGTGATATTTGAATGCAGAGTTCCAGACTCCTCACACATGGACATTTGCAGAAGAATTAAATGCATAGATTATGAGGTAAGAAACTCCAAAAAGGCTGGCATGTAGGAACAGACATCGACGTTTGTGCTTTCTTGCCCTTGGCCTTGAGTGTGGGACCAGATAAAGCTGTCTGGACTTGGTCACATATGACCTTGATAGAAAGCATTATGTGTTCCTAGACAGCCATAACTGTGCACAGTGACGTCACGCTCATGTGGCTGCTCTTTGGCATGTCGCCACTTTTGTTTCCCTGGGCATTAACATATACAGGACCTTCCCTTTGGGCAGATAGCAGATTGTAAATTGTGGACAAACTATGTAACTCAGCTCCCAGGAGCTGGATAAGGGTAGACATCCCATGTAGCTCACCAGCCACTGTGAGCTGAATAAAGGATGTCACACCCACCTTACATTGCCTGAGTTTCTTTCTGGTCTGTCCAAATTAGAACACTAGCATTACAATGAGAAATCATGAAAGATCATTAATTTCACTATTGCAGCTGAACTATTGAGTGTGTTCCATCCAGTAGCTATAACTTCTATTTTTCCATCCATCCCCTACTCACACTCAGACCTTTCATTGGAAAGGATCAGAAGTAACAAGGGTATTTTTTATAAAATTTACAAAGATCCACGTCACCCACATTAGTGGGCTATTTGGTCCACTGTATAGGGACTTGCCAAGCAATGTATTGAACCAAATGACTAATATTTTTATAATCTAGAACCATGTCAAGCCAACAAGAGTACATAGGTGGCTAAACCAGAAGTAAGTATGAATTCCTGGGACCTCTTTTAGCTGGATTGCAATTCAGAGGGTATACCAATCAGGCAAACCTGAGGTTTATGCAAGGAGAAATAATAATATATCATGCTTAGAAATGGTTGTGATGAGATCCTAAATTTCAATAAGTTTACATAAAATCTTAACTCTTTCATCCTTATTATCCACACAGAGGCTAAGAGGAGACGATATCTTTTAAGGGTACCTACATTCAGTAACCAGGAAGAGATGAGAGTGACATTCTTGGAAATCTTTTAGAAATGGTTTGGTTTTTTTTTCATTTTTTAAAAATCCCTTCCAACACTTAGCAATAACAGATATCCCTAAATAATATAAATGTGAAAGATCTACCAGATACTTTGAAAATCAGCCAATTGTTTTACATGGCTTACATGTTTTACAGGCATGACTACCTGACTGTAAATTGTTCAGAAATCTGAACACATCACACAGATTAGTTTAAAGTGCCATAGCGGTGTGTCTAGAATGAGCTAATCAGGCTGGAACAACAACACTACAACCTCAGATTAGAGACAAGTCCTACTATTAAGATAACATTTATTGAGTTCCTGCCTGTTTTCAACATAAGGCTACAGAACTTTTCCAGGGCTTTATTCTGGTCACAAGAATTTAGTTAAAATTCTTTGGTTGAGTTTTCACTCTCCAGTGGGTCACTTATTATAAACTTAATCTGCTCAGTATGAACCTAACCCTAATCATTGCCTCATCTATGGGTTCCCCTTGGTTTTGTCTCTTCCAAGGAAATCTCCATAAGAAGAGCAAAGTTCTCTACAGCAGATAAAATTCACAGAGGAAAATTTCAAGACCTTTCACTACCACTTTCATGTGGATTCAAAGTTGGCATAATAGAAGAGTACAAGCAAAAAAGATATCCTAGATGTACCATTCTTCTATAACCAACATCACATGACCCACCTCATTCATTTCCCAAGAAAATCAGTCAAAGTCCAAATGATTTGTCTGGTTTCTACACATACTTGTTACTCTTGTTATTATAAGTTCATTGTAAGTATTTATCTCTGGAACTGCTGTCTAAAAGAAAATACAATCTTGTTCTTCTCCTCAGGGACACCTGGCAACCCACATGAATCTAAGTACTGGTTGTTACAGTCGGGTGAATTTGAGACTACTGCTAGACTGTCAAAGAAGTCTCCAAGCCATGCAGCTGATCATTAAATCTACCCCCTGGTTCTCAGCCTACAACTATGTCCCCAAATCCTCATTTTTAGATAACAAGGTAGAGGAACATCTATTGCTCTGCTTACTATACAATTTCATCAGCGTGTTTGCCACTAATATGAGTGGAATTCTCTCAAATCCTACTAATAAGCTGTAAGATCCTCATCCTTTCTCCAAAAGCCATGTCTTTGTCAGCATCCCATCCTCATTGCCAAAACCATCAAGAATTGTGAAGGGTACCATTTACCCTGTCAGTGTTACAAATGCTGGCAAAAGGCATGACATTCCTGGATCAGACACAAAAGGAAGTTTATTACTCACAGAACAGTAGTACTCAGAGTAATGCCATTTGTGTTGTACCTAAGCCCCAACTCCTCCAGAATGATGTGCAAAGGACCAGAGATGCAATGTACATGCAATGAATGGGATGTGTGACTTGGAAAAACCAATGTTAGGAAACTCAGCTCTTTTATAAAGGACATTAACCCTCCTTAAGTTTTGCTCCATAAGGAGACATTATCTTGGTTATACAGTACAATAAACAAACCTGTCCTTTGTTCCAGAAAGAACAAGTTATCTTCCTAACCTGTTGACTATACAAATATCCTTGCAAAGACAGTGCCTCTCTCTGCTCATAAGATGTGTAGGAGCATTAAAGATCAGCAGAGAAATGTCTCTCAACAGCTATCTTTATGGCCATTCTGATTACTCTCAGGAAAAAAAAAAAAAAAAATCTTTGTTTAAATGAAAAGATTTTTGTTCAAATAAAATTTATTTGTGAAACTTTCACTGTCTTTCTGCCTCTAATAGATATTCTCAGTTTTATTTGTCCATTCTTTAGTTCACTCTGTAAAGATTAAAAAACTCAGATTTTTAAAAATTTTTATCTTATTTTATGCAGATTATGCATAGCTTTCTGGATAGAGTAAGGTGACAAAATGTATCCAGTCAACAAGTCAACTTGTTTTTTTCTGACTTTTGTTTATATTTTTTTAAAGGAAAAAACTTTTGTTCAGAGTTTTCTGTCTTCTGTACAGTAACAGTAAATAATCCCAAATACTTGAGAAGCAGCTAGAAATTTCAAGTAAATACAGTCAACTTGAAAGGTAGCCTTAGTCTGTTAGACTGAATATAATAGTTTTATGAAAATGGTGGGGAAATAATGGTTAAAATTTTTGCATTAATATTCAAGACTGCCATTGTATAAGAAATATTATTAGTTAATTATACTAAAGAAGAAAATAAGATTAGATGAAATTATTAAAACATGAAAGAATATCCTTTGCCTAATTCAACATAATTGTCCTGCTTTTTGTGTTGTTATTGTTATTGTTTTGTGTTGGTTCTTATAATATGTATTCTGTGGGAGCAGAAACTCACAGAGTACTTAGCATGTCAATTTAAATGTATGTTATAATACATATACAGAAGTATGAAAATCAAGCAAAATATCCTCAAATAATGTATTCATACAACATAAAAAAATTCTCTTATTTATTATTCAAGTTTAATAAAATTACTATAATAGTATAAAAACAATGTGGAATAATTTATATGAATTAGAAGATCAATTATATTGAGATTCATGAGGATACATGGCTATCTTATTAGCCAAGATGATCAGACAACAATTGATTAAATGACAGGATGTCAAGAAGTTGCCAGGAAAACAAACTAACAAACAAACAAAACCCCCCACAAAACAAAAACAACAACAACAAAAACATGACAATGATTTGTTCCTTGATTTCTTAAGTAAATAAAGTAGGATCTTTAAAAAAAAAAAAATCATATCTTACAGTCTTTGTTCTGGTTGTATTTGAGTTGTGACTTGGTCAATTCATTAATTGCATGTATTATCTATTCTAGTCAATATAAATGCTACAACACAATTGCTGTTCTTAAATTGGTGATAATATGGTTTGGAGGATAAAATAAATTCTGCAGATAATGTAAAAAAATAATAATTAAGCACTAATATGCCTGGTACTTACTTCCGTAAGAGTAAAGAGGAATAAAAATAAATAAAAGCTACATTGGTCAGGGAGGGTTCAGCAGGAGGAGGTATGAGTAAGCTAGGCCACATCAGCAATGGGAACATAATATTTTTGGCTATAAGGTAAAGAAAAAAAATCAGAATTACTGAGACAAAAATCAATGGTTCTGTTTAGACAATGAATTTAGAAATAGGATAATGCAAGAAAATATCTCAGAAGCTGAAGTTCAAAATAAAATCTCAGGTCTAAAATCAGCTGCATGCACTAGAGAGGAACTGTATGCAGATAATACAATACCTGGACCAGGAGTCAGAAAGAAGGGAAAGCTAGAATCTGGCCAAATGGAAAGTGTTTAGAGTCAGGGCAAGTAGTAAAATAATAGTCCAGTCATCTAAATAAAATGGGGATTAAAAAATGCCAGCAAAAGAAAAGCAAAAAGTCCACTTCTAGGGAACTAGAAAAAAAAAAAACTTTCCTATACATCTATATATGCTGCATCTGATATAAAAATTTTATGTATTTATACATATAAATATACAAGCACATATAAAATACATAAGTTAAAATAAATATAGAGATATAAAATTATGAATTAGGATTATATCTTTCACAATTAACGATTCGATTAGTGGATAAAACTGGAAGCAGTTAATACTAAGAATGTCTATGTTCAAGAAAAAACTCATTTAATTACGTAAGCAAATCCATGGGTCAGTACCATTAAGAGTTAGGTCTGTAGTCAAGATATAACTTCAAAGGAAAGAAAGAAAGTGAGTCTTGAATACTGTTTTCTAAAAATATAAAGTTTAGTACCTAGGTTTATCAGACTAGATTGTATCAAGTAATCAGCACAAGTCCAAATAGCAAACCTTTTCAAGCAAAGTGGTTCCATCATAGGAATACTGGAGTGCATTAAAATATATCATGAAAGAGAAATGTATTTGCAAGACAGGGACAAAATTACCAAAAGAGGCAAAGAAACTATAGCCCTGGAAAGCTAAGCATCAAGGTGACAGGGAGCTAGGAGTCAGAATTCTGTAATGTGGAGTGAGCAGACTACCAACGCTGGGCTCTTTATATTACTACCTAACTGATGAGTCTCCTGGAATGAGAGAGGACCAAGCCCCTAGAGAGGACATTATAGTTGCAAAAAAGATTTTTCAAACTATAAGGCAATATGTAAATATTATTTAATACTGATGATAGTGGTAATGGTGATGGTTATGAGGATGATACAAGCTTAACTGCCAGAAAAAAATTTAGAATTTGAAGCCAGAGAGAATGGGAAAATAACAGTGCCATTAATTAAAAGATGGTTGTCAGGACATGGAACCAGTATTGTAGGTTGAGTGTTCAAAAGGCAACTTTTGAATATGCTGAGTTCAAGGTGACTGTGGAGCCAGCATATGAAAGAGGTCATAAGGCAGTTGGAGATTTGAGACTGGATTCTGGAAAGAGGAGAGGTTCAGAGATGGAGACATTAACTAAGGAGGTCATGTGATTACCGTGGGTGACGACTCAAAAATGAAAAAATAAAGAGGGCAGATGACTTCACATGAAGTGAATAAGAAGGTTTAAGTTTTGGGAGGAAGAAGAGGAGCTGAGAAAAGAATCAGAAGATGAATGGACAGACATGTAAAAGGATGAATACATTAAATTAATATTTAACAAACACCTTTGTGTCACGTACTATTCTAAGTAGTGAATGAGACATTTATAAACAGAACAAGTCTCTGCCATCATGGAGCTTATATGTGATAGAGAGAGTGGTGTATCCGGTAACAAAGTATACAAAGATTTCAAAAAGAATAAGAAGTCAATTAATAGCATCAGAGGCCGAAGAGTCGCCAATGAGGAAAACTGAGTAAGAGCAAAAGGATTTGTCATAATTTTAAATAGCACTGAACTTCTAAAGTGTATTACTGTTAGGATCAGAAATACACAAGCTCTCTCCATTTGGAATATAGACTATATTTTCAACAAATAGTTAAGAAAATAAAAGTTTAAATAATTATACTGTGAGGAAAGGCAGTAGTAGAATCATAACCGAAAATAAGCAAGTTCCTTAGTAAACTTTCTTCTTTGCATTATTAGCTACGTTACTTAGATCACTTTCACAATTCTCCAGGTCCTTAAAGAGATCATTCCTAATAATCAGGAAAATACTCTCCTATCTGCAAGCTCTATCCAAAGTTCTCTATTTCTAAGGCCTTGAAAACATATGTTGAGAAATATATTTAGCATGGCAGCATAACAAGTATAATGACAGACGTGAATTGAGAAGTTTCTATTTTAATATATGATCTTATTGTTATGAAGTTTACAAGCCTCACGCACTATGACATTTAGATTAAGGGAACAGATTCACAAAATGTTTACCATCATACGTTTCTGGATCACAGATACTTTTCTTCCTCTTTATCTTCCTTATATTTCAGATAAGTCAGTATTCAGACAATCTATCTTATGAAATCATGAAATAATGACAAGTTTGGTAGTTTCTGTTTCAAATTCAAATCTCCAGTCTCCTTAAAGCTCAATAACATTTCCCATCTCAAATTAAACTTTAACATTTTGCTTATATATAACCGATTCATTTGAATTTCCGTATTTTAATTCATTCATATACCTGAAATAATATACTTGTTATCAATGCTAATTAGAAATTTTGTTGCAGGTTAAAAGATTTGTAAAATGAATGTTTCCACTTAAGCATCAAGTCAACACTTGATGCTTGAACACTTGAAGTCAAAAGCAGTCTTGAATAACTGGAACTCTTCTGCCAGATTGCCTTACACCAACTTGTCCTCTGGCACTGCTTTTTTTGTGTCTTTTTCTTTGTCTTCTGGCATGGGTTTAGAAGCACCCATCCCCATCAATTCATCTTCTGTCAGTTCCTTTTGCATTGGTGTCTAACAGCTCTTCAATTTCTCTAAGATCCATATTTCAAAACCCTTCACCCCCAACTTTTTTGCCATAACCACAATCTCTTTCATGATTTCTTTGATTGACTCTGTTGCAAATCTTTTGAGGTCATGAACACCATCTGGACACAATTTTTTTCCACCAGGAATTTATTGTTTGGAGCTGGATAGCTTTCATGGCTTCTTTAATAACAGTGGCATCTTCAGTGGTGTAATCGTTCCAGACTTTCATGATGTTCTCTCTACTGGGTTCGCTCCCCCAGCACTGACAGTCCTTTCCATAGAGTACTGTGTGTAATGATCCTCAAAGGTCCTTATCGCCCTCCTGTACCCCATCTAGAGGCTGATTTAGAGACGTTCTGTTTGGAGGCAAGTAGACCATTTTGATGCCTTCGGGCTGAACTCATGGGGTTCAGGATGACTGGAGGCATTGTCCAAAATCAAAAGAATAGTCCTTTACTGGCAAGGTACTTCCTGACTTTAGGGACAAAGCATCAATAGACCCAATCCAGAAAAAGTGAGAACACTGTCCAGCCCTTCTTGTTATACAACCAAAAGACTGACAAGCTGATGTTTGTCTTTTCCCTTCAAGGCTAAGGAGTGAGTAGTTTTATATACAGGGTCAGTTCTGGTCATAAAACTGACTGTATTTTCATAAAACAGCAGAGTTAGCTTACCCATTTCTGCCTTAAATCTTGATGCTCACTTTTCTTACCTACTAATAAATGTCCTTTGTGGCTTTTTTTTTCCCAGAATAAGGCACTTTTATCTGTCTTAAACATCTGCTCATGCATATATTCTTTCTCTTCAAAGAAAATCAAGGGGAAGAGAAAATACATTTACAGTACTGCACTGTATTTATTGATACTGTAAGTTTACATCATCAGCTTACATCATCTGTTTGAAAGGGCAGGCAACCACAGCTGCAGACCTCAATCTGTGGCATATACCAAGCAATTCAACTTTTGTTTGTGTCATCTCATGACTTTTCTCTGCTTCTTGGGAGCCCTTCTAGCATCACAAGTGCCATTTCCTATGGGTTCCATGGTTTTATGCATCACGAGTACCACTTCCTACAGGTTCCATGGTTTTATGCAAGGTATTGCGCCAAACACAACGAAAAATGCACAAGAACCATCAGAGATCATGTTTTACTGCAGTATGTAGTTTACTGAAGAAGTGAACTGCTCTCATAGAGATGATTAGCATCACAGGGCATTTTACACAAATATTACCAACACCTGACCTCATCACAATAGCAACAGGAGGGGACTACAAAATTATGATAACAGTATGGTGTATACTACAGTTAACTTTATACGGTTGTCATTTAATAGTACATCTTTAAGCATTTTTACATTTCTTTCAAGTGTGAATGGCACCATGTACAGTACAGTCTATTAATGCTCATGTATGTAACATTTTATAAATTTTAACTTTTGTAATGTATTTTTGTATATGTTATGGTAGTAAATGTTAAAATAGACTAGTATCCACTTAATATTTTATGTGTTCATGGCATATATATTTTTTCTTAATTTTTCAATATTTCTAAGCTATATGGTTCATTTCCTTTATTCAAATTGTCTCAAGTATTGACCATCCAGAAGATCCACGAGCAGGGGCTAATTACAATACTGGACGTGGAGCCTCAGGCACTGAAGGTCCTGAGAACTACAGAGTTTGTTCCCTTTGTTGTTTTTATTGCCGTACCAACTATTACTCCAGATTTAAATGAGGATGAATCTCTTCAGCATCTACAGAAAGAGTCTGATATCTTACAGAGAACATATGCATACTACTTTGATCTCACAATTATCAACAATGAAATTGATGAGACAATCAGACATCTGGAGGAAGCTGTTGAGTTCGTATGCACAGCCCTACAGTGTGTCCCTGTCTCCTAGGTCTATTAGGTCCCTCCCAGATATCTGAGCATAACTGGAAATAGCTCATACATGGAAAAGCCTCTTTGTTATCGGCCTTGTGTCAGCAGGTCATGGTCCCTAGAGACTACCTAGTTGTAGTGTGACTTACATTTATAATTATTGTCATGTCCAAATAGATAGGAGGAGAAAAACAATTACACACTAATTTAAAGAGACAGTATCTTTTTTAATCAGTTCTCCTAAACTTTAATAAAATGTATCTTTAAATGTATGTATTATTCAATCC
>CAUYPK010054124.1:0-24734 GCA_963574355.1 Loris lydekkerianus | reverse complement strand
AAAGAGAGAAAGTTAACAACTTAATGGGACATCTCAAGCAACTGGAAAAGGAAGAACATTCCAACCCCAAACCCAGTAGAAGAAAAGACATAACCAAAATTAGAGCAGAATTAAATGAAATTGAAAACAAAAGAATTATACAACAGATCAATAAATCCAAAAGTTGGTTTTTTGAAAAGGTCAATAAAATAGATAAAACTTTGGCTAACCTAACCAGGAAAAAAAAGAGTAAAATCTCTAATTTCATCAATCAGAAATGACAAAGACGAAATAACAACAGACTCCTCAGAAATTCAAAAAATTCTTAATGAATATTACAAGAAACTTTATTCTCAGAAATATGAAAGTCTGAAGGAAATTGACCAATACTTGGAAGCACATCACCTTCCAAGATTTAGCCAGAATCAAATCCAAATGTTGAACAGGCCTATATCAAATTCTGAAATAGCATCAACCATACAAAATCTCCCTAAAAAGAAAAGCCAGGGACCAGATGGCTTCACGTCAGAATTCTACCAAACCTTTAAAGAGGAACTAGTACCTATATTACTCAACCTGTTCCAAAATGTAAAAAAAGAAGGAAGACTACCCATCACATTCTATGAAGCAAACATCACCCTGATCCCCAAACCAGGAAAAGACCCAACAGGAAAAGAAAATTATAGACCAATATGACTAATGAATATAGATGCAAAAATATTCAACAAGATCCTAACAAACAGAATCCAGCAACATGTCCAACAAATTATACATCATGACCAAGTTGGTTTTATCCCAGGGTCTCAAGGCTGGTTCAATATACATAAATCTATAAATATAATTCAGCACATAAACAAATTAAAAAACAAAGACCATATGATTCTCTCAATTGATGCAGAAAAGCTTTTGATAATATCCAGCATCCCTTTGTGATCAGAACACTTAAGAAAATTGGTATAGAAGGGACATTTTTTAAACTGATAGAGGCCATCCACAGCAAACCCACAGCCAATATCGTATTGAATGGAGTTAAATTGAAATCATTTCCACTCAGATCAGGAACCAGACAAAGCTGCCCATCGTCTCCACTGCTCTTTAACATTGTAATGGAAGTCTTAGCCATCACAATTAGAAAGAAAAGGTGATCAAGGGTATCCATATAAGGTCAGAAGAAATCAAACTTTAGCTCTTCACAGATGATATGATTGTATATCTGGAAAACAACAGGGCTTCTATTACAAAACTCTTAGAAGTGATCAAGGAATACAGCAGCATCTCAGGTTACAAAATCAACATTCATAAATCGGTAGCCTTTATATATAACAACAATAGTCAAGCTGGAAAAACAGTTAAGGACTCTATCCCATTCACAGTAGTGCCAAAGAAAATGAAATATTCGGGAATTTATCTAACAAAGGACGTGAAAGATCTCTATAAAGAGAATAATGAAACTCTAAGAAAAGAAATTGCTGAAGATGTTAACAAATGGAAAAACATACCATGCTCATGGCTGGGAAGAATCAGCATTGTTAAAATGTCCATATTGCCCAAAGCAATATACAATTTTAATGCAATCCCTATTAAAGCTCCACTGTCATACTTTATAGATCTTGAAAAAATAGTACTTTGTTTTATATGGAATCAGAAAAAACCTCAAATAGCCAAGACATTACTCAGAAATAAAAATAAAGCAAGAGGAATCACACTACTGGACCTCAGACTATACTATAAATCAATAGTGATCAAAACAGCATGGTACTGGCACAAAAACAGAGAGGTAGATGTCTGGAACAGAACAGAGAACCAAGAGATGAATCCAGCTACTTACCATTTTTTGATCTTTGACAAGCCAATTAAAAACATTCAGTGGGGAAAAGATTCCCTATTTAACAAATGGTGCTGGATGAACTGGCTGGCAACCTGTAGAAGACTGAAAATGGACCCACACCTTTCACCATTAACTAAGATAGACTCTTACTGGATTAAAGATTTAAACTTAAGACATGAAACCATAAAAATACCAGAAGAGAGTGCAGGGAAAACTCTCAAAGAAATCGGTCTGGGGAGCATTTTATGTGGAGGACCCCCCCCCCCCCCCCCGGGCAGTTGAAGCAGCTTCAAAAATACACTACTGGGACCTGATCAAATTAAAAAGCTCCTGCATAGCCAAGAACTCAGTAAGTAAAGCAAGCAGACAGCCCTCAGAATGGGAGAAGTTATTTGCAGGTTATGCCTCTGACAAAGGTTTAATAATCAGAATCCATAGATAACTCAAATGTACTAGCAAGAAAAGAACAAGTGATCCCATCTTAGGCTGAGCAAGGCACTTGAAGAGAAACTTCTCTGAAGAAGACAGGTGCACGGCCTACAGACATATGAAAAAATGCTCATCATCCTTAATCATCAGAGAAATGCAAATCAAAATTACTTTGAGATATCATCTAACTCCAGTAAGATTAGCTCATATCACAAAATCCCAAGACCAGAGATGTTGGCATGGATGTGGAGAAAAGGGAACACTTCTACACTGCTGGTGGGAATGCAAACTAATACATTCCTTTTGGAAAGAAATTTGGAGATCACTTAGGGATCTAAAAATAGAACTGCAATTCTATCCTACAATTCCTTTACTAGGTATATATCCAGAAGACCAAATATCACTTTATAACAAAGATATTTGCACCAGAATGTTTATTGCATCACAATTCATATTTACTAAGCCATGGAAGAAGCCCAAGTGCCCATCAACCCATGAATGAATCAATAAATTGTGGCATATGTACACCATGGAATATTTTGAAACCTTAGAAAAAGATGGAGATGTCACCTCTTTCATGTTTACATGGATGGAGCTGGAACATATTCTTCTTAGTATAGCATCTCAAGAATGGAAGAAAAAGTGTCCAATGTACTCAGCCCTACTATGAAACCAATTTATAGCTTTCTTATGAAAGCTATAACCCAACTATAGCCCAAGAAGAAGGAGAAAGAGGAGAGACAGGGGAAGGAAGGGGGGCGGATGGGTGGAGGGAGGGTAATTAGTGAGATCACACCTACCATGCATTTTACAAGGGTACATGTTAAATTTACTAAGTGTAGAGTATAAATACCTGAACTAAGAAAATACCAATATTTATATTGGTATAAATACCAATAACTAAGAAAATGCGGAGAAGTCTATGTTAAGCAGTTTGATGATAATATTTCAAATGGTATATAAAATCATTACATTGTACCCCATGATTGTATTAATGTACACAGCTATGATTTAATAAAAAAAAATTAAAGTTTAAAAAAAAGAAATTCATCAGAGTAATATACTCATTAGCTAAAAAGGAAAAAATAAATACAATCAATTCAAATGATCCTGAGAATATTTTCAATAATTATTTTTCACTGTGAACAATATTATTTTCTTAGTAAGTTTGGTAGAGAGGGAAAGTTTCCCAACTTGATGAATAGTATCTATCAGAAACCAAAACAACTATAAAAATTAAAGGCATAATCCTAGTGAATATTAAAGTTTATGTAAGTAAGGTATATCTGCTCTCACTACTATTAATGATAAAATACTAGTAAATATTAAAGTTTATGTAAGTAAGGTATGTCTGCTCTCACTATGATTATTCAACATTATCTTGAATGTCTTAATACAACAAGATTAAGAAAATACATAAATATTAGAAAAGAAGAGTGAAAAAAAGTAGAAATGCCCTTTGTATCCCAGTTTCTGCTAAGCATCACTAGGCAGAGGTAGGAGTTGGAAACTATGTCCACAAAAAAACCTGCATGGAAACATTCAGCAGCCTTCTCTGTAATCACCCCAGACTGGAATCACTCAGATGTTCTGAAGCAGGTTAGAGTCAGAAAATGGAGTATTATTCAGTGTTAAGAAGAAATGAGCTACAACCTGTAAAATGACACAGAATAACCTTAAATGCATATTGCAAGTGAAAGAAGTCATTCTGAAAAGGCTGCATGCAGTCTGCTTCCAACACCTGGAAAAGGCAAAACTATGAAGTGGGTAAAAAAAAGATCAGCGATTGCCAGAGGCTATGAGGGAGGAAGGGTGAAGAAACAGGACACAGGGGCCTTTTAAGGCAGTGAAACAACTCTGTATGATGCTTTCACTTCTGTTACAGTTCTACCCATGTTGCTTAGATAGAATTTCATTCTTTTTCATGGCTCACTAAATATTCTGTTGTGCGAATGGTGCCCGTATCTTTATCCATTCACCTGTCAGTGGTGCTGAGGCTGACTCCATCTCTCTGCCATTGCAATAGGCACTGCAGCAAACATGGGTGTGCTGTCTTCCTGACATGTTCCTGTCCTTTCTTTTGGATGTACACTTAGCCAGGTTGCTGGGTAATATGGTACTTGTATTTTCCTTTTGCTTTTGAAAGATATTTTTTGCTAGGCATGGGAATTCTAGGCTGACAATGCTGTTCTTTCACTACTTTAGAAATGTTGATCAACTGCCTCTGGCTTGCATTGTTTTTGGTGAACAGTTGGCTATCATTCTTAATACCTTTGTTTCTTTGCACACTGTGCATTTTTCTTGCCTGCTTTTTGGGTTTTCTCTTTATTATTGGGGATTTCAAGACATCGATTATCCACCATGGCATGTTCCGTTCATGTTTCTCATAGTTAGGGTGTGTTGAGTAGTTTTAAACTATGCTTATAGCATTCATCAGATTTGAAAAGTGTTTCTGCAGCTCTTTCACACTCCATTCATTTTATTTAAATTAACATAATATTTTCTAAAGTTTTATTTTAGAGAGAGAGAGAGTTTTACTCTGTTACCCAGGCTTGAGTACAGTGGCATGATCACAACTCACTGCAGTTTTGATCTCCTGGGCTCAAGCAATCCTCCCTCCTAACACCTAAGTAGCTGAGACTACAGGTGCCACTATGTCTGGCTAATTTTTTAAATTTTTGTAGAGATGGAATCTCACTATGTTGCCCAGGCTGGACTCGAACTCCTGACCACAAATGATCATTCTGTCTTGACCTCCCAAAGTGCTGAGGTTGCAGATGTGAGCCACCAGTTCCAGCCATTAATAGAGTATTTTTAAAGAACAGTGTTAGATTTACAGAAAAATCAATTGTAGAGTACAGAAAGTTCTCACTTTGCACACTCATCTCATAACACACGTGTTGCTCCTAATTATTAACATTTTGCATTAGTGTAGCACATTTATTACAATTAACGAGCCATATTGGTACATTATTGTTAACTATAGCCCATAGTTTACATTATAGTTCTTTTTTTTTAAGTTGCACATTTCTTTTTATTGTTTGGGATTCATTCAGTGTGCAAGGAATTAGGTTACACTGATCGTATTTGTTTGATAAAGTCCCTCTTATAATTGTGTCCTGCCCCCAAGAGTTGTGCCATACACCTGACCCTCCGCCTTCCTCCTCCCTTCACCCTAATCCCTCATTTCCCACCCCCACCTTGTATTAGATCATCTACTGTCTTCATATCAGCATTAAGTACATTGGATTCTTGTTTCTCCATTCTTCTGATGCTTTACTAAGAAGAATGTGTTCCACCTCCATCCAGGTTAATACAAAAGATGTAAAGTTTTCATCTTTTTTAATGGCTGAATAGTATGCCATGGCATACATATACCACCACTTATTAATCCATCCCTGGGTTGGTGGGCATTTAGGTTGTTTTCACATTTTAGCATTTGTAAATTGAGCTGTGGTAAGCAGTCTAGGGCAGGTGTCCTTATGGTAAAAGGTTTTTTTTCCTTCTGGGTAGATGCCTAGTAATGGGATTGCGGCATCAAATGGGAGGTCTACTTTGAGTTCTTTGAGAGTTCTCCATACTGCCTTTCAAAAA
Source organism: Loris lydekkerianus (assembly GCA_963574355.1). Lineage (NCBI taxonomy): Eukaryota > Metazoa > Chordata > Mammalia > Primates > Lorisidae > Loris > Loris lydekkerianus. The sequence continues at coordinate 18,904 of CAUYPK010054124.1, read as the reverse complement.
GGTTGTATTAGTTTGCAGTCCCACCAGCAGTGTAAAAGTGTTCCCTTCTCTCCACATCGATGCTAGCATCTTCAGTTTTGAGATTTTGTGATGTGGGCCATTCTTGATGAGATTAGATAGTATCTTAGGGTGGTTTTGATTTGCATTTCTCTAATAATTAGGGACATTGAGCATTTTTCATATGTTTGTTAGCCATTCATCTGTTTTCTTTAGAGAAAGCTCTACGCATCTCTCTTGCCCACGTATATAAGGGAATGTTGGCTTTTTTCATGTTGATTAATTTGAGTTCTCTGTAGATCCTAGTTATCAAGCTTTTGTCCCATTGTGTAAATTGTCTATTTGCTTTGATTGTTGTCTTCTTAGCTGTACAGAAGTTTTTCAGTTTAATGAAGTCCCATTTATTTTTGTTGTTATTGCAATTGCTAAGGAAGTCTTCTTCATAAGGTCTTTCCCCAGGCCAATATCTTCAAGTGTTTTTCCCATGCTTTCCTTGAGGATTTTTATTGTTTCATGCCTTAAATTTAGGTCTTTTATCCATCTTGAATCAATTTTTGTGAGTGGAGAAAGGTGCGTGTCCAATTTCGGTCTTTTACATGTGGAAATCCAGTTCTCCCAGCACCATTTAACAAATAGAGAGCCACCAGTTCAACACTAGCCTGAGCCAGAGCAAGACCTCATCTCTAAAAATAGCTGGGCATTATGGTGGGCACCTGTAGTCCCACTACTTGGGAGGCTAAGGCAAGAGAATGCCTTAAGACCATGAGTTTGAGGTTGCTGTGTGCTGTGATGCACATAGAGGGTGACAAAGTGAGACTCTGTCTAAAAAAAAAGAAAGATCATATCACCAGCAAAGAGGGAGAGTTTGACCTTCTCTTCTCCCATTTGGAGGGCCTTTATTTCCTTCTCTTGCCTGATTGTATTGGCTGAAACTTCCAGCACTATGCTGAATAGTAATGATGATAGAGGACAACCTTGTCTGGTTCCAGTTCTAAGTGGAAAAGCTTTCAGTTTCACTCCATTCAGTAAAACATTAGCTGTGGGTTTGTCACAGATAGCTTCAATTAGTTTAAAAAATATGCTACCAGTGCCTATATTCTTCAGTGTTCTAATTAGAAAAGGATGCTGGAGTTTATTGAATGCTTTTTATGCATCTATTGAAAGGATCATATGGTCTTTGTTTTGCTTCTGTTGATATGGTGGATTAAGTTTATGGACTTGCATATGTTAAACCAGCATTACATCTTTGGGATGAAACCTACTTCATCATGATGTATGATTTTTTTTGATGAGAAGCTGTAGTCAATTGGTTAGGATTTTGTTGAGAATTTTTGCATCTATGTTCATAGGTGAAATTGTTCTGAAGTTCTCCTTTTTAGTTGGATCTTTTCCTGGTTTTGATATCAGGGTGATGTTTGCTTCATAGAAAGTGTTGGGGAAGATTCCTTCCTCCTCATTTTTTGGGAATAATTTCTGCAATATGAGAATAAGCTCTTCTTTGAAGATTTGATAGAATTCTGGTATAAAACCATCTGAACCAGAGGATTTTTTTCGTGGGAGATTTTTTATTGTTTCTTTGATCTCAGTGCTTGAAATTGGTCTGTTCAGGAGATCTGCTTCTTCCTGGCTAAGTCTAGAGAGAGGGTGTGATTCCAAATATTGATCCATTTCCTTTACATTGTCAAATTTCTTGGCATAGAGTTTTTGTAGTGTTCAGAGATAATCTCTTGTATCTCTGGCATCTGTTGTTATTTCCCCTTTATCATTTCTGATTGAAGTTACTAGAGATTTTACTTTTCTATTTCTAGTTAGTCTGGTCAATCATTTATCTGTTTTATTTATTTTTTCAAAAAACCAACTCCTTGTTTTGTTAATTTTATGAATGATTCTTTTGTTTCAATTTCCTCAATCTCTGATTTAATTTTGGATATTTCTTTTCTTCTGTTGGGTTTAGACTTAGATTGTTCTTCTTTTTCCAATTCCATAAGCTAGTTTGTGAATTTGTTAATGCATTCTCTTTCTATTTTCAGATGTAGGCATCTAAAGCAATAAATTTTCCTCTCAGGACTATTTTGCTGTATCCCACAGGTTTTGGTAGCTTGTGTCTTCATTGCTGTTATGTTTAAGGAAGTTAATAATTTTCTCTTCTATTTCTTCCTGCACCCAGCTGTCATTCAGCATAAGGCTGTTTAATTTCCATGCCTTTGTGTGGGGTTAAATGTTTTTGTTGGAGTTGAGTTCCATCTTTAATGCCTTGTGGTCTGAGAAGATACAAGGTAAAATTTCAATTCTTTTGATTCTGTTGAGGTTTGTTCAGTGTCTTAGGATATGATCAATTTTGGAAAATGTCCCATGGGCTGATGGGAAGAACATATATTCTTTAGCTTTCAGATGGAGTGTTCTATATACATCTGTCAAGCCAGTTGTTCTAGGGTTACATTTAAGTTCATTATAGCTTTGTTTAGTTTCTGCTCAGAGGATCTGTCCAACTCTGTAAGGGGAGTGTTGAAGTCCCCTGCTATTAATGTTGTTATGGGGTATCTTAAGGTCTGTTTCAGGAATCTGGGAGCATTTAAGTTGGGTGTTTAAATATTTAGAATTGAAATGTCTTCTTGTTGTATTTTTCTCTTGACCAACATGAAGTGTCCATCTTTTTTTTTTTTTTTTTAACCTTAGTTGCTTTAAATCCACATGTATTTGAAAATAAGATTGCAACCCCCCTTTTCTTCTGAATTCTGTTTGCCCCCAAAATTGTCTTTCATCCCTTAACTCTAAGTTTCACTTTGTCCTTTGAGGCTAGGTGTGTTTCCTGCAGACAGCAAATGGATGGCTTGTGTTTTTATATCCAATCAGCCAGTCTATGCCACTTCAGTGGGGGAGTTCAAGCCATTAACATTTATTGAGAGAATTCTTAAGTGTGGTAGCATTCTAGTCATCTTATTTTGTGAAAGTTCATTGCTTGGTTTTATCTTTTGCTTCCTTGTGGAAGTAGGTTTTGTCCTTTAGTTTCTGAGTGCTTACTTTGCTGGCAGCCCATTGTGATTGTCAGTGTGTAGAACAGGCCGAAGTATTTCCTGTAGAGCTGGTCTTGTTGTGGCAAACTTTCTTAATGTTTGTATTATCAATAAAAGATTTGATTTCCCCATCAATTTTAAAGCTTAGCTTAGCAGGATATATAATTCTGGGCTGGAAATTGTTTTCTTTAAGTAGATTAAAGGTAGATGACCATTGTCTTCTGGCTTGCAAAGTTTCATATGAGAAGTCTGCAGTCACCCTGATGGATTTATTCAGGTAGGTCAATTGGTGCTTACTCCTTGCGGCCTGCAGAATCTTTTCTTTTGTCTTGACTTTGGACAGGTTCATCACAATGTGTCTTGGAGAAGCTCAATTTGAGTTGAGATGACCTAGGGTTCAATATCGCTCTGAAAGGAGTGTGTCAGAATCTTTGGTGATATTTTGGAACTTTTCATTTATAATGTTCTCCAATATGGCTTCCATTCCTCTGGGGCATCCTTCTAATTCCTTCTGGAATAACTATAACTTATATGTTTAATACTTCATGAAGTCCCATAATTCTGTCAGTAAACGTTCTGCTTTCTCTCTCTTTTTCTCTGACTCTTTCACTATCTGAACTAGCTCAAGAGCTTTGTCCTCTATCTTTGAGATTCATTCTTCTGCATGGTCTTATCTGTTACCGATACTTTCTACTGCATCTTTAGATTCTCTAATTGACTGCTTCAATTCCCTTAGCTCTGCTATATCCTTTCTATATTCTCCATATGGTTCATCTCTTATTTGATTCTGTTTTTAAATTTCCTTTTGGTTACTTTCCACTTTCTCATCAATTTCCTTCATTATTTTTATCATCCATATTTTAAATTCTCCTGTCATTGCTAACATTTCTTTTTAGGTGGAATCCTTTGCAGCTGTTGCCCCATGGTCCCTTGGGCAGGGGTTGCTCTGGTCTGGCTTTTCATGTTGCCAGGATTTTTCTGCTGTGTCTTCCTCATGAGTGTTTTATTCTGTCTATTTCCTTGCCCTATTTTTTCTTTTACTTCCTCTTGCTCTTTAAGTTACTGCACCTCTGACCTAAGGTGTTGATGTGTTCTTTTGGTACAGGGCTAAAAGGCTGAGAAGACTGAAGACCAAGTAGGAAAAAAAGATTAAAGAAAGAAAAAAGAGAAAGGAAAGGGGGTGAGTAAAAGGGAAGACTGACAAAAAGAAGAGAGGCACAGAAAGAGGGAAATAGGAGTAATAGAGGTGTACAGTAGGGTATTTTGACTCACACCTTATAAACCCCCAACAGCTGGCGGTGCTCAGTTGAATGGTCCCCTTGAGGTTTGCAGCCCATTGCCAGGCTGGGCAGACACAGTATCCCATGTCCACCAAATAGAGAGGAGAAACAAAAATATTATAAATCAAACCAAAGCAAACAAAAAACCATAAATTGTCTTTTTTCCCCATAAAATTGGGGGAAAAGACAAATAACAGGGGCAGAAAAACTAGGAAAAGTTAAAGCTCTTATTATTAAAGAAGACAACAATGAAAACTTATATTTATATTAAAACAATGAAGGAAAAGAAAAAGAAAAATCTAGGGGGGGGGAAAGTTGAAATAAAAAAGAAAGGAAAACAAAAACAGAAACAAAGCAATATATATATCTTGCTGAATATTGCCTGGGCCACAGGTGATCTGAACTCACCTTTCAAAATGGCATTAGTTCCACACATGACATCAGAGCCCTCACATCTTAATCATCTGTCATGGAGGGTATGAGATGCTAATCACAATGCTGATAGAGCTGTATAAAATGGAGCCTGGAGGCCTCTGCTGACTACTTTCCCCCCTAACCATGCAGGGTTGAGATCCTGACTCTCTCCTCAGCCCCCTTAACAGACACTTTAAACCGTGACCCTTGGCTAAGCAATGGCTTTCCCGGGAAAGTATGTGTTATTGGGATTTCTCCTGAAAATGCTGCTCACTTATCAGGCACAGCAAATCAGCCTTGCTCTACACCAGGGGTCCTCAAACTGCAGCCCGCAGGCCACATGAGGTGATGTGATTATATTTGTTCCCATTGTGTTTTTTTACTTCAAAATAAGGTATGTGCAGTGTGCATAGGAATTTGTTCATAGGTTTTTTTTAAAACTATAGTCTGGACCTCCAACAGTCTGAGGGACAGTGAACTGGCCCCCTATTTAAAAAGTTTGAGGACCCCTGCTCTATACCCATGAGGGCCAAGGCTGCAAGGAAGCTCTCCTACTGCTGAACAATAAAATCCCCACTCTTCCCTGGTGTCTCAGTCCTGGACTCTTGGCACTGTTCAAAGTCACTTGATCACTCACCCAAGGTTTCCCAGCACACACCTCTCACTGAAATCCTGAGGGTGGAGCCTGCAGGGCAGCTCTCCAACAATGGCTGTGCACAGCCCACAACTGAACAATGAAAGCTCTTTTCTGGCCCATCGGCTCAGTCCCAGACCCTGGACACCACTCAAAGTCACTTGCACACTCACCTAAGGTCTTCCAAGGTAGCTCAACCAAGTGCCTAACTGTAAAAAAAGAAAACAACCCACAGGGAAGACCTTCCCTGTCAGCAATCTCACTGTTGCTGTAGCTACAGCTGCAACAGCCACCATGGCCTCAGACCAAACCCAACCACTTGGCATTTCTCCACTGCTTTTGTCCTCCTGGGGTCCAAAAGTCTCCCTCTGCCTCCTTGGGCTCCCAAAGAGATGTTTCTGGGAAGAGCCCACAAGCCAGAGGTCCTTGGAGTCTTCTCTCCCCAATCTCATTGTGTCCAGTTGCAAAGAAGCTGTTACTTGGCCACCATCTTGCCACCATTTAGTTTTCAGATTAGAACATTTAGTTGTAATTTTGCTCAGACTTATGTGGTACTCTATATCACACAGAGATGGAACTTGATTATTACCTTTGTAGGTGAGAGCTGTGCCATTGGCAAAATTCTGGCTGCATTTTATTAGGAAGAAGAACCAGCCTGTTACTGTGGAAGTTCAAACATGGGTAAAGGGCGTGACTAGAAGTGAGTGGGGGAGATTGTGCCAACTGTTGCCTTTGTCTCAGCTCATTTCCTGTACTCAGTTCTACGTGGAAGAGCTGAAACCATGTGTCTCAGCCCATTTTGTGCTGCTGTAACAGAACACCTGAGCTTAGGCAATTTATAATGAATATAAATTTATCTTCTCACAGTTCTAGAGGCTGAGAATTCCAAGATTAATATGCCACTGTCTAGTGAGGACCTTCATACTGTCATCTCACAGGAGGCAGAAAGACAAAGAGAGACAGAGACACAGAGAGAGATACGGGGAAAGGCAGAGAGACACACAGGGAGAGACAGAGACAGAGAGACACAGAAAGAGAACAGAAATGGAGAGAGACAAAAATAGAGATACATGAAGACAGAGACACACAGAGAGAGAAGCCAGAGACAGAGACAGAGAGAGAGGCACAGAGAGACAAAGACAGAGCGCAACAGAGTGCTGAACTCACCCCCTCACAATGGCATTAGTTCCACACATGAGGTCAGAGCCCTCAGGGCTTAATCATCTCTCAAAGCTTCCAGCTGGTCCTACTGTTGCAGTGGCAATTATATTTTAACTTGAGTCTTAGGACAAATATTCAAACCACAGCACTCTGTGCATAGCATTTCCCAGACTCCCTGGACAGCTGGCTTATTCGGTTTTGCCAGTAGGAGGCCTAGAAGGAGTCTGAACGGCAGCAGGAGGGGCCTCGCCCCTGCTTCCTAGTCCAGCCCCAGCTCTGACCCCCTTCACAGGCAGGAGCAGGTGGAAGGCCCACTGCTCTCTGCAGCCTTAGGTTCCACTGGCCTTGTTACTGCCAGTTGCCCCCATTCCCCAGCTGTGGAACAGCAGCTGCAGTTTTTAGTTCTTGATCTCTGGGTTGTTTTCACTTGCTTTTTGTCCTTTCTGCCTTCCAATCCTATGTAACCAATTCATCTAATTAGATTGCCTCCTCTTGAATTACCAGTGCAGTTTTTGCAATTTTTTTTTTTTTTTTTTAGACAGAGTTTCACTTTGTCGCCCTTGGTAGAGTGCCGTGGCATCACAGCAACCTCCAACTCTTGGGGTTAAGCAATTCTCTTGCCTTATCCTTCCAAGTAGCTGGGACTACAGGCTTCCACCACAATGCCTGGCTATTTTTAGAGCTGAGGTCTCTCTCTGGCTCAGGCTGGTCTCGAACTTGTGAGCTCAGGCAATCCACCCACCTTAGCCTTGCAGAGTGCTAGGATTATAGGCATAAGTCCTTTTGCTTTGCTTTGATTTGGGTGGTTTTTGTTTCTTTTAAGAGACAAGTCTTCACTCTGTCACCCAGGCTGGAGGACAGTAGTGCAATCATAGCTCACTGCAGCCTCCAACTCCTGGGCTCAAGTGAGCCTCTTACCTCAGCCTCCTGAGTAGCTGGAATCACAGGCTAATAATCTATTGTTTTTATAGAGACAGATTCTTGTTAGGTTGACTAGGCTGGTCTCAAACTCCTAGCCTCAAGTGATCCTCCTGCCTCTACCTCCTAAAGTGTTGGGATTATAGACACAAACCACTGTGCCCGGCCTCATGAAGTTTTTATTTTACTGCCTGGACCCTCACTGACACAAATTCCATCTCACCTAAAGGAACCACACAAAAGTCTTAGAGCAGCAGTTCTCAACCTGTGTGTCACAACCCGCAGGAATTGTATTAAAGGGCCACGGCATTAAGAAGGCTGAGAACCACTGTCTTAGCATCTGAGTAATGACCTACTTAATTAATATTTTGCATGACATCCTCAATCAGAAAGCTAAAAGTCAGTTAGTATGGTCTTTCAGTCTATCGAAACAGTGAAATAAGGATGTTGGTGCCCTCTCTGTGATAGTACCTGCCTCCCTAGTCAGACCTGACTGTGGTGTAATTGCTTTGCTGTGCATTTTTTGGACATCAGCGACCACCTGGTAGTCACATTCACCTACTACTTGCCTTCATGGTGCTTATTTAGGGTAAAATCAGTGTTCTCCAATGGGGGGCAGGTATTTTTCAGAGAAATGTGCAAAATAATTTGGGAAGAAGAGAAAGAAAAGATTAACAATTCCTCTTCCCTAGTGCTCACCGTGCCCCTTCTCTGCTTTCAAGTCACCCTTAGCATTTAACTGCCCATGCACGTACCATGCACCTGTGTGATGCTGATTAAAATGTGAGCTCAGAGAAGGAGCACATGTTGTTTGCTTTATTCAGTAAATAATTCCCGGGGCCTAGCAGAGTGACTGACACATGGCAGGTAGTGAATACAAATTTACAAAATGAATGAGTGAAATTATGAAATAGCTGAGCAAAAAGATATGCACAAAGAGAATTCAAGGGAAATCGATACTTTATCAATGAAGTGTAAATAATTTACGTAACCTAGAGTAGATTGAATAAGCTTTGGTGAATAGGTTAAGATTCCACTTCCACGCAGTGCTTAAGAATAAGCACTCCGGGCCAGGCGTGGTGGTTCATGCCTGTAATTCTAGCATTCTAGCATTCTAGGAGCCAAGGCAGGTGGATTGCCTGAGCTCACAGGCTCAAGACCAGCCGGAACAAGAGTGAGACCCCATCTCTAAAAATAGCCAAGTGTTGTGGTGGGCACCTGTAGTCCCAGCTACTCAGGAAGCTGAGGCAAGAGAATAGCTTGAGCCCAAGAATTTGAAGTTGCTGTGAGCTATGACACCATGGCACCCTACTGAGGGCAACAAAGTGAGATTGTCTAAAAAATAATAATAATAAACACTCTGCAAGTGTTACTTATTCACATGAAGGTGTTCACAGTGTAGCATTCATGTAAAAAAAACTCAGAGCAAAAGTGTGAAGACCAGAATTCATTCCTTTTTTTTCTAGAAATAGCGCCTGAGTTTCTTTTGAAGAATCCTCTCATCCCCATCTTCAGCCACGTCATTTTGTCAATTGGCTCCACCTTCGAGAGCCCCTCATACTAACCACTCAGCATGTCCCTTGGCCACGGCAACAAGATTTTAAGAGTTTCCAGAGAAATTTTCTTTTCCTTCTGAAAGAGCCTACTGTTACCCTGAGTAGTGATGTGTTATAGTGGCCACTCTGCACCGTGGAAGGTGGGGACAGTGGATCCAACAGCTCAAAGGGTGGATGAGGAGAAGGAGAAACTTAACTCATTCAAACCACTGGGGCCAGCCTGCTGGAGGTGACCCCACCTCGGGGGTCTCAGTTCCCTCAGTTCTCAGTACAGTGCGATTAGGTTTCCCTTTGAGATCAAAGGAGTCTCAAATAGTATGTAGAGTGTAATTCTGTTTTGGTTTTCAAACTACATTTTAAATATGCAATCAGAATTCTAGAAGAAAAGGAATCCTAAAAGAATCATCTATACCCACTATTGTTACTTACCAATCTGCAGAGGACTGCCAAGAGCCAGGCGACCTCTGAGCAAGATGATTTGCAGCTGGGGGAGGGGGGGGCGGACCCTCAGGCAATTGGTTCGCAGGTGTTGTTGCCGAGAAAGAGCCCCAGCCCCTGGCGATCCTTAGGCAGGCAGTCATTGTCTAATACTCCCCTCGCCTGTCGCCTGTCGTGTACTATCTCAATAAAATGCTACTGGGAAGGTTGCTGGGGGCTACCCTGCAATCAAGGCTAGCCAGCCTCCTGCAAACTTGTACTTTTAATCCGAGTCATGCCTGGTTCTTTCCTGCTGCCATCAGGACCAGGGCCATAGGGTTTGCGACACCAATCCACTTGTCAACCTCTCCAAACAAGTGTTTCCTTTTATCCCTATAAGAAGTAGCTTTGGCTAGGGTAGCCAGTGGGGTTTGTCTTCACACAAGTGGAAAGGCAGTTTCCAGATAAATCATACAAGAGGTGATGGTGGCTCAAGGCAGGATGGTTGCAGTGGGGAACTGGGGTTGAGAGGTGCATGCAGAAAAGGCTGAGAAGGACATAGTACGTATAAGAGATTAACAGGGGTTATCTCTGATTAGCATATTGCATTTCTTTTTCTTTTTATTCAGTTGTGTTTTCTAAACTTTCTAGATTAAACTTGTATTTCTGGGTCTTTGCTATATACAAGGTATGCAAAAAATACATATTTTAAGAGCTCTTGTTGGAAGTAATTTGACCATTCCCCAAAAAGTGTACATATTGCAAGTAAAACAGATACACATAGCATGTCTAGGCACACTTGACCAGTAGCACTACCTTCAATTCAAGTTCGAAAAGTAACACATAGAGAACATCTCTCACAATGTGTGTCTTTTTTTTTGGTACCTGCTGCAGTATATGTATGTACATATATGTATATTAGGACAGATATCAGTATTGATATGTTAGTACACCAAAAATTGAAAAACAGAAAACGAAATACTTTGGTGGTTATTTTAAATTTCAAACAATATAATATGGTGCTTCGAGTTGCTAATGCTTTTTGCTTAGGAGTTACAACTTGATAGACTGTGGTGGTTCTGTTGAATAGACCCAACAAGGCCAGAGTTCGGACTCTTTCCAGATTTTATATTCCGTTTAGCTTCAGAGGGTTAGGACCCTCACAGGGCACACAGGCTCTGCCGAGCAGGCCTTGCCTGTACAGGAGCCTCGCTAGTCTGCGGCCCAGAGAGCAGGTGGAGGTGACCGGCGGGGACAGGTCTGGCCCCGCCCTTTGGGGCAGCTGCCTGGGGGGCGGGGCAGTTTCCCTCCTTGATAGGCCTGGAGGCTGAGGGGCGGGGTTATAGGCGGGGCTAGGGGCTCAGTGTAGGAACCAAGTTACCGGCTGGAGACTGTTCCTCAGAACAGCCATGAGCCTCCAGTGACCATACACTAACCTGGGCACACTGGGCTCATTATCATATCATTAAACTTGTAAATTTAGACCCCCCATGGGTTCTTTGGGAGTGAGGATGGTTGCATATTAAGTAGATTTACTATATAACCTCAACCTGTCAGTTACCCAAAAGGGGCAGGCAACATCCAATCCTGAAGGGAAGGCGGGACAAACCCTGTGGCCCAGTCAGTCTGTAAAGACCAGGCGCTCCAACTCAGAGAGCTGGGACCAGGGGACGGGTGGGACTGGGGCACTCTGGGACACACAGGGTACTGGGACTGGGGGACTCTGAGACCCATGGGCGCTGGGACCAGAGGTGTGTTGGGACCAGGGTCGGGGACCGCTGGGATGGGGGAGCCCTGGGACCAAGGGCGCTCAGACTCAGTGCGCTGGGGCTCCAGGTCGCTGGGAAAGGGAGATGGGGCTCTGGGACCCGGGGGCGGTGGGGGTGCGCTGGGACCGGGGGTGCTCAGACTCGGGTCTCTCCTCGTACATTGTGAGAGACCCGTCTCAATCTTGAGAACTATTTCCTGGTCCCTGGTGCTTCTGCTCTGTAATAAATGCGTGTTGCTGGAGATTACTGGCCACTAGTGTTCTTTTTTTTTTTTTTGAGACAGAGTCTCACCATGTCACCCTTGGTAGAGTGCTTTTGCGTCACAGCTCACAGCAACCTCAAACTCTTGGGCTTAAGCAATTCGTTAGTCTCAGCCTCCCCAAGTAGCTGGGACTACAGGCTCCCGCCACAACGCCCGGCTATTATTTTGTTGCAGTTGTCATTGTTGTTTGGCAGGCCCTGGCTGGGTCAGTCTCTGTGGCCGGCGCCCTACTCACTGAGCTACAGGCACCTCCCAGTGTTCATTCTTGACACCAGGAGCCTAGAACCAAGGAACGTCCTCTTCCAGAGGGATCGGACAAGAGTTCATGTCCAAATTTTATTAATGTGAATGTCTGAGCACACCAGAAAGAATAACAAGGACAAAGAAAGTGCCCCTCTTAGAAGTGCACAATGTCTTCTCCTTCAGAAATAGGACATGTGCTCCCAGTGGTAATTCTACACTTGCTAACATCACGACAAAAGGTATGCTATTTAAGTGTTGCCCCAAACTGTCTGCAGTTACCAAGTTACCAAGCTTCCTGGCCTCAGCCCCTGTGCTTGGGGTGCACCAGGAGAGAGGGAGGGGTTTCCAAGGAATGCCATGGGCACTGGTGGGGGAGGGGGTGTCTCAGGCATCATAAGTGACAACCACAACAACAGGGAGTAAGCTGAGTAGCATCACCCTGGAGCCTGAGAAGCAGTCAGCACCGATGGACCAGGCTGAACATCTGTCAGGCAAACAAAAAGCAAACTGAGAAGAACAAAGGGAGCGGATTATTTTCACTCAAGTTCTCCTTCAGGCTCAGCAGGTGACAGCCAAGCTGTTCGGCCCTCCTCCCTTCAGACACTGACACTCCATGGAGGGTATGCTGCCCAGAAGATCCCAACCTGCAACCCAGCACAAAAGGAAGAGAGAGAGACAAAGTACAGACGGAAGCCAGGCAGAGCCATGCTGCAGTGATGCCAAACCTTTCACATGCTCACAACTGAGAAGCAGAACTTCCACAGAACCACTCTGTCTGTGTGGAAGCGTGGCTCCTCAGACTGATCTCCTACTGCCTCTCTCTTCTGTCCTTAAGGCCCAAGCTGGGCTGAGTGGGTGGAGAGCTCTGGCCTTTGCAAAATGAACAGAGCTCAGACAAGGTGGAGTCCAGGCCTAGGCCACACCCTTGAGGAGCAAAGCTGGCTCAGGGGAAGAGCTGGTGAACAGCCCCCTCCCACCTGTGTCGTCATCCAACCCAGGTACAAGGTGGGAATAGAAGTGGGGATGCTCAGAAATTAGTCCAAATTCCCAACAGCTGGTATGTGGCCATGTTACATTGTGTTGCCAATATCACCACATAACATTTATTAGGTGAATTTGGGGCCAAGTCTTCATGGATTAGGTGTAGGAACACCCACCACAGTGACTTTGACTCCTCCCTTCAAAAGGTGACTTCCTTTCCCCTTGAGTGTGGCAGTACTTTGAAACTCACTTCCTACAAATATCAACAGAATGAACATGAAGGAGTAGAGATGTTATCTCTTCTAAAATGGGTAATTAAAAAGCATGTCACATCCTCCACACTTACTCTCTGGGACCAGCTTCCAGGTTGTGAGGACAGACAAGCAACCCTGTGAAGTCCTCATGGTAGAGAAGATCGCCCACCCCCAACAGCCAATGCCAGCTGGTTGGCAAGGGATCCAGTGTGTTAGAAGCAGACCTTCTAAGGACAAGGTTGAGCCTCAAATGACTTTGCTCCCACTTGATAGCAGACAACAACCTCACAGGAGGCCTGAGCTGAGGCCTCACTGCAAAGCCACAATTGGAGACTCTGTTTGAGAACAGCTGTTTGTTATTTTAAACCACCAAATCTGGGGGTACTTTGCTATGCAACAACAGATAACTAAGACATCTACCTTCATCATTTTTCCTCTGCAAAGTGGAAGTGGAATCAGGACTTCCCCAGAGACTGGGTCCATAGCATGCCACTACCACCACAGTGATGTCAGTAATCACAACACCAATGTCATGCATTGGGCCCTGTGCCTTGAGTTACCCCAGCAATCTGACCCAGTCTTCTCAATGCTTCTTGTCATTTGTGGTGGGGTATAATAACATTTACATAATGTACTCAGGGCACCTGGAGGTATCATGGGACATGGGACTCATCTGTGGAAACTGCTGATGTCTGAAGAAATCAGGAGCTTCCGAGTGATGTTTGGCTGGTGTGAAGCCTCAGTTCCGCTGCCTGTGCCAATTGTAACAGTTCTGATGCTGAGTGTCATCATAGGTAAATGCTGTCATTTTACCCTACCAGAAATACTACTACCTACTGAGGCATGGTGTTAGCAGAGTGGGACACAAACACTCTGGGCTAAAGCACAAATGCCAAAGATACATTTGGGATAATTTCAGAAGAGTTGCAGGGATGTTACAGAGAATTAATATACACATTTCACACAACTTTCCCTAATCCCAAATATTCTATGAGCATAGTATACATATCAAAACTAAGCATTGCCCTGGCACCTGCATCAGAACTGAGTGTTACAACTGGCACAGGCAGAGGAACTGAGGCTTCACACTGGCCAAACGTCACTTGGAAGCTCCAGACTTCTTCAGACCTCAGCAGTTTCCACGGATGAGTCCTGTGTCCCATGACACCTCCAGGCACCCTGAGTACATTATGTTTCACACCTTCTTAGGCTCTCTGTGACAGTTTCCCAAGTCTTGATTTGGGCTTATGTGCTGTTTTCTCAGGATGAGAATGAAGTAGTTGGTTTTAGGAACTGCAGCACAGGGGAAGGGGTGAGGGGCTGTCTCCAGCACCCCAGGGTGGCCCTCTGTAGGTCAGGGGTCAGTCCAGGACACCAGATAGTAGGCATCAAGCCAGTCCCCTCCCTGTTTTCTGTGCAAGCCTTATAAGTTTGTGTGCCACCACAGCCTGTGAGGTCTCTCAGGGTTGGCCCTCCTCCCTGCAGACCCCAGCTGGCTCCTGCCTGTTTTTGTGCCTCTCTCCACTCTCTGGGCACCTTGGGTGCCTTGGGTGCTAGTGACAACCCCAGGGAAGCAAAGCTTCTGAGGAACCAGACGGGGCTCAGGGGGACCAGCAGGAGTTCTGTACAGGGGTGAAGAAAGCTCCATGGAAAAGCAAGGGAAAGGAAAGTGTCTCCCGGACAGCATCAGGAGCTGCAGCACCAGCAGCAGGGCAGAGGGGAGCAGGAGCGGGGCAAGGAGGCACAGAGACACTGGGGAAGGGAGTGAGAACCTTCCTCCTGTCGCTGTTTCTGAGATAGGGTCTTGCTCTGTTGCCCAGGCTGGAGTACAGTACCACAGTTTATGGCAGCTCTCCAGAGTAGCTGTATCAGGCACCACAGCACCTAGCCTCCACTTACTTTTAAGCCTCTTCTTTTCCCTCATAATCATCAAGACCATATTTGTGAATGTCTGGATTACTAGGAAATGTGGCCCTATACTTGGTCTCAGTGGTCAGATTCTTTAAGCAAACTTTTTATTCCCCTTTAAACAAGTTAAGTCTGTTGAAGAATCTGCAAACTAATAAACTATTCTGGACACATGGCCTGTTGAGGCCGAAAGAAATGAAGGTTTCTTCCATTGGGAAGGACTTGGAGAATACCCCAGGATAAGAACACTTCAAATAGCTAGAAAGAAGGTCTGACATTCCCTTATTTTGCATGTGGAGGGCTGTAGTGTTGTTTGCTGTTTACTTGTTGTTGTTTCTGGAGGTCTGTGGGCCAGCATGGTGCTGACTGAGACCATGGAGGAGCACAGCCACAGGGTTATGGTTTGTTCCTTTCCAACTATCCCAGATTATCAAGTAGAACATAAAAAGGCAGGGGACAGGAGCTGGAGGTGATTTGTGCACTCAATTCTTGTCCTGAAGTGAAGCCCTGATATAGATGCTGGACCTCACGGTCACTAGATTGTGGCCAGCTGATAGCCAAACTGTTGAGGGTCCTGCCCAAGGATGGGTCAGCTATGCTGGGTGAAGGGCCAGGGTCTGCATGGTGAGGCCAGCTCAAGGCCCAGAACTCTCAACTCCTTCACTCTCTTCAGGAGGGTCTCTGCCCTTTAAATAACTTAATAATGACTTTAGTCTAAACTTAAGTATAGATCATTTTTAAGGCTTTTTTTTTTTTTCTTTTGAGACAGAGTCTTACTTTGTCACCCTTGATAGAGTGCTGTGGTGTAGTAGCTCACAGCAACCTCAAACTCCTGAACTCAAGTGATTCTCTTGCCTCAGCCTCCCAAGTGGCTGGGACTACAGGTGCCTGCCACAACTCCCAGTTATTTTTAGAGATTTGGTCTTACTCTAGCTCAGAATGTTCTCAAATTTGTGAGCTCTGACAATACACGCACTTTGGCCTCCCAGAGTGCTAGGATTACAGGCATGCACCACTGCACCCAGCCTTTTAAAGGCTTATTTAAAGTGCAGATAAAGTATAAGTGTAAATCCATAGGACCTGCTCCCAAGAGGGCAGGAGACAGTGGAGATTCACACAAATGAACCAGCTTGGGCACAGAGGCTGAGGATCTCCTTGGTCCTGCCAGGCTACCAAGCAGTAGAGGAGCCAATACAGACAGAGAAGGGGGACCTTTTGCAGAGATTCCACTCAGCAGGCCACAGGTTGCCACTGACTATTAGTATGTTGATTGAAAAGAAGAACAGGAGACTGCCTGGCTGCTTAAATTCAACTTTGTCTATGCTGTGCCACGCATGAAAATACCCAAGCTCACTGACTTCTAAAACCACAGAGAACAGAGAGAAGTATATTTCAATATCATAGGTTGATGGAACCCCAGGGGTCAAAAGGACGAGACTAGCAGATTCTGTCACATGAACGGGTAAAACTGCTCTCTGAGAAATGCTGATACAAATGAAGCTTTTAGGAGAAGTGTCCACTAGAATGAAATGTAGTATTTGCAAAGAATTTGAGGTAAGGAATTAACATGTATAATATATAAATAAATTATTCAGATTGACAGGAAAAGACACTTCAATAGAAAAATGGGCAAAAAGCAGGCAATTCATAGAAGACAGAAAAAATTCAAATATATGCATGCGAAACAAAATAAAATCTTAAGGCTCCCCACCCCAACAGCAGACTGAATAGAAACCCTCTTGGCCAAGGGGATCCCCTACAGCAGAGTTTCTGGCCATGAGAAGGGAGGTCAGACACACTTCATCATGTCCCTCTCCCTCCTGCGTGACTCATTAACAGGCCTAAGGGTTTGTACGATACACCTGCAGCTCCTCAATATACACAACAAATATTAACATTTGTTATTTGTTAATCAGTGGCTTGCCTCTGATTAACAGACTTCCTCATCTTCACTTAAAGCATTCCAAGCCAGGGGGCAGAAAGAAGATGGCTGACTGAAGCCAGCTTTCCACAGAGGCTCCCGTCCAGAAGGAGAGTTAAAGGACAGAGATTTAGCAAGTAACCTGGTGGATTAGAGCTGCACCAAGAGAGAAGGTTGAAGAACGCACATCAACCCTGCTGAGGTGAACTGCGACCTCAAGGATACAAACAAAAGGTACAAAATCCATCACCAAGTGGACAGGAGGCTCCTCCCCCATAAGAACAGCTTGGAGTACCCCATAAAAAATGAGAAGAGTTCAAAAGTCCCCTCATTACACTCCATGGGAGAGACTCTAAAAACTGTACCTACTTCCCATACTAGGGTGCCATGGCACTCTCCTGCCAGGTATAAAATTGTATAAAACTGTATATATTCTCTACCTGTAATTCTGAGCTCCCAGCACTCCCCTCCACTCTCACACTGAGATCTAAAGGCCTGACCCCCAGGAGTCCAGATTCGTGGGTGTTTTCTCTAGAGGTGTAGACAGGGCCTGGACTGCTGCTGGTCAGTGCTGATTCTGCTGCATGGGAGTGGGGAGAGGATGGCCCGCTGAGAGGGAACTACACAGAAGCAGTGGTGCCCCGAGGCACAGAGCAGCAGCTGTTTTGGCAACAATAGGATATTTTGGCACCCCTGGATATTCTGGAGTCACACCCCCTGTCTTTCTAGGCAAACAGAGGAGGCCAGGCATCTTCTCAGGTGGCAACCACTGGTGGAACAGATCTGGAACAAAAACCCAGGACCCATAAGTAAAGGGTTTGCCTGAGGTGGTACCGGCCTGGGTGGAGCGCGGGGACTAGAAAACACATGCACAGTTCCGGCAGACTCTCAGGGTGGGGCTGACCCAGAGGACCACTTTACTGAGCCTTAGACACACCCAGCCCTCAGGGGATCATCAGCCTAGACAAAGGAGGGCAGGAGGCTAGAACTGACAGCTAAATGTGCTGCAAATACAAACCACTGGACAGCAGTAAAAACAGGGCCTGAGGCACAGGTTCTGTGAACTCAAAACAGCTTCTCTTCTACAGGGGGAATTTAGCCAGGACAGACACAAATTCTGCAAAGTGGTTCTTTTCTGTCAGTAACATCAATCAGGGGAGGGACTGGAACTGAGAGAAGAGCCCCAGCCTCCATTAAGCACCCAAGGTTGTCAGACCTCACCTACCCCTGCTGGATAGTGGCAGAGAGCAGTGGCCTGGCTGAGTAGACATAGATCTCCTTGTGATTCAGGCAGGTGCAAACCCCTGGAGTATCTACTCATTGGAGGCAACTGGGTCACAGCCCTGTGGGGTTATCAGTGACTGGGTGTGACAGAGCTGCAAGGTGGGGAAAGAGACATCAACCTTCTCAGACTAATCTATTTGCTGGGTGGGTCCTCCTGACCTCACAGAGCACTGGAGCAAGGCATATTTGAGTTGTCAGCAGACCCCTGTTATCTAGTTGCCAGAGACCTTTTAAACTCTCCCACCTGAGACAGGTGCTCACTGAGACAATTGATTTGGACTTTATGAACTGAGCCACGTGCAAGGACTATCCAAGTGGTGCCCTGGATGTGTGGTTGTAGGAAGGTTTGATTTTCCTTTTCCAATTGTTCCCTGTAGGGGGCAGGGTGACTTAATTGCTGGTATTTCTCCACAGCTGACACTTCAACCAAGAGTAACTGTTTCACTAGGGTCAGACACAGACCAGCTGAGAACAAGGCAGAGCCACTAACCACATCACACCAAGCAGGTCCCCAGTTTCTCAGGCCATAGCACTGTATGGGTCCTCGGCAAAGCACCAGGGGAAAAGGTACAGACACCAGTCCCAGCTTTTGGGCAAAGGGCTGGTTAATCACTACTCCTGGAGCCCCAAACCCAACTTTTCTTTATCGACTCAACTAGTCAAACACTGTAAAATAATCATGGGGCAGAATCAGTGGAAAAACTCTGGTAACATGAATAACCAGAGTAGATCAACCCCTCCAAGGAAAGATATGGGAGATGTAACTGAAGATCCCATTCATAAACAGATGGCTGAGATGTCAGAAATCGAAATCAGAATTTGGATTGCAAACAAGATTAATAGAATGGAAGAAATTTTAAAATTAGAAATTCGAGGAGCAATTCAAAAGTT
>CAUYPK010054123.1:0-38118 GCA_963574355.1 Loris lydekkerianus | reverse complement strand
CAAGACTGTCTCACTCTGCCCCTAAGGATTAGGGCTGTGAGGCAGTTCAGTCCCCGCCTTTAAGCTGCTCACTAGGTTACTTTGTCCCGCCCATTCCTTGCTCTGGAACCCTGAGGGCGGGGCTTGCTGGAGCAGTTTTTTCACACAATGGAAAAAACTGCTGAGCCCAGCTCAGTGGCTCATTTTGGGGCCCCAGACAATGCCCAGCGTTCTCCACACTTCTTCTCAAGCTCTTCCCAAGGCAGCTCAACTGAGTGCCAAGTCCAAGAACACCAAAGCAGTTCACAGGTAATTCCTTTCCAGTTTGAAGTCTCAGTGCTGCTTGTACTCACGGTTGCTGGCATGATTAGGTCGATCAAACACATGCAGCCACTTGCTAGTTTTCCACTGTTTTTGTCCTCCTCCTGGAGTCCAGAAGTCCCTTGCTGGCTCCCTGTATCCTCAAAGGGATGATCATAGGCAGATCCCACCGGCCAGAGAAGCCTGGAGTCTTGTCTCCCCAGACTCGCCGTGCCCAGTTACAGGGAAGCTGTTACTCGGCTGCCATCTTTAATCCAATCATATCTGTTGATGACAGGAAGGACAGGGTAAGAGTGAAGATATGTTCACATATTGGAAGAGACTAAGGGGCATGGCAAGTAAATGCAGTGAGTTGCTAGATGCCACCCAGACCAGAAGGAAAAAGAGTCATTGTGCAAAACTGAATAGAGCTAGTGTTTTGGACAGAAGTGTAGTATCTCAGTTTCCTAACTTAGTAGGAAAATGTGCCTGGTTTTGGTAGATTGGAAAGTTTTGGGGTGATGGAGAAAACTTTTTGCAGCTTGCTCTTAAATGTTTCAAAAAGACTAATATTAAAACAAAAGAGCACTATGTACAATATAAATTTATATAACATAAAGGTGATTCTGTATTACATAGAAAGAAAGTTTACTTAGAGATGTTTATCTTTGTCTCAAAGGGTAAAAAGATTTTTACAAGTGAAGATGGTATAAGAGGTTATTCTTGTCAATGAAAACAGTTTTCCTAAATAAACTTCAGGAACCTACGATGAAAGTAGTGGTAAAGCTTCGATCCCTTGTAGACCAGCCTCAAAGGTAATTGTGAGTCCTATGCTTGAATACTTCTGGAAACAGTTAAATCATTAGCCTCTTTAAGGAAGCTCATGTTGTCATCAGACAAATTTAGCCTTTAAAAATTGTTCCTTATTCTAAATCAAAATCTACATAAATTTCCCAATCCCCATTCCTTTGGAGGCATAAAGAATAAGTCTGATCTCTCTTTCTCTTCCATATGATAGGTCTCTGAATATTTTAAAACAATCGAATCTTCTCTAAGTAAATATTATAAATTCCTACGTTTTGTGTGTCATTTCAGTCACCGTTGTTTAAACGTGTAAATAAGTCTCTATATCTTACTTAAATTGTGTTGAGTCTCAGTGGACTCAATATTCTTCATACCATCCAACCAGGGTCAAGAATGACGGGACCCTTGGCTTCTGCTTTTAAGCCAAGCGTATACCATTCATGAACCCCTGAATCAAAGTTGTTTTAGGGGAAGACCACAGCATGCTGCTAAGCCCCAATGAGCTGAATGATAACTAAAACGCTCCTTCTTGCGTTGTCTCCTAGATTAATGTAGAATACTTGGTTTTTAGGACTCAATTGTAGGAATTCACATTTTATCATGTTACCTGGATTTTACAGAGCCCAGTAATCACTCCAGGTCATGGAGATCATTTTGGGTCCCGTCTTGACATATAAAACATTTATATCCTTCCTAGCTTTACATCATTTTTAATTCTAATGAGATTTCTCACTATGTGGCTACTATTAAAATTTAATTATAATAATTACTGTAAAAATAAATTAGAAAATGATTTACATTAAGAGATAAATCATGAAAGATAATAAAATGTGGAATTATAAAAATGACTGAAAAGATATGAGTGTGTATAGAGAGAAACAAATAGAGACAGAACATGTGGAAGAGAGAATCATAAAGTAAGCAACTGGAAAAATCCAGAACAGGAATTTTACCTATGTATTAAAGAGAGACACAGACATAATTCACAGGCATTTAATAATACGAGGTGTTGTGACTGATTCTATTTGATAAAATACAGTGGCAAGTTGTCCAAAGTTGGAGAATTTGAGCTACAATGAAGAAAGTCTTAAATCTGCCCTTTAAAATGTTTGGTGATCCCTCCATAACCTAAACAGATAATCCATACCATGGTAGACAATACTCTCCATGTCTGGCCCAGGTATCTTAACATCTTGCCACCCTGCTTTGCATGGAGAAATCTAATATATATATACACACACTCACATACATAAAATACATATATGGCAAATATGTCATATATATTAAATGTAAATAGCTTATAGTTACTAGAACTCATCATAGTTTATTTGCCTCTACACCTTCCAACATGTTCCTTTTTCCTGGGTACCCTCCCTTCCTTCACTTGATAAAGCCTTTTCTGGGGCTTAGTTAAGGCATGATTTACTTTCAAAATGACTATGTTGCCTCCCATCAACCTTTGTTTATTTGCCATGTGTATTTATTTTGTTCATACATCTGACAGAAGGCATCTTTTGTCTCTCTCTATGAGCTCCTGCAGAAAGATTGACAGGAGTGTTTGGCATATAGTAAATGTTCAATCAATGTGTGTTGAATGAATAAATGAATGAAGAAAGGAATATAGAATATCCAGTTTTGGAGTCAAGTTATTGTCTTAGAACTCCTTGGTTGCCAGTGTAAGTAAACATAAAAAGTGTGGGAAGTGCAGAGATTTGCAAAGTCAGAGGAGTGTCTGTTAGAGAACCCAAGAAAAGGAGGGAACCAGCCCCAGCGAAGGCCTGAAACCAGGAGTTTAAAAAGCATGAGGACATCATTCTTTCTTATTTCTACTTTTGTCAGATCATCAGTTTTGTCTTTCTCACTGCAGAATAGCTTTTCTCTTTTCCCTAGCAGCTTTTGCCTTGTATCTTAGCACTCCAGCTGCATTTCATGACTGGTTACAATCTTTCTACTCCAATTTCAAATGTCTGAAGAAAGAAATGTGATTAATCCTGGTTGAATCAAGTATCACCTGTTTTCCAGTCAGTCAAGATCAGGATGGAGAGTGTGGCAGGGTGTAAATATAGATCCTGGTGCCTGGCCTACCCCTGTGTATTAAGATAGGTGAGAGCATTCTCAAAAGGGGGGCCGTTGACTCCAAAACTGAGTGGACACCCACATGTGATCTACTGCTGACTATCAAATCTGCCGAGAAACACAGGGAACTGATGGAAGAAGGGAAATGTTAGTAAATAAACTTGGATTTTAAGGAAATTTTTTGTAAGTTTTATGTTGAAACAGCAAAAAAAGTTGTCTTTCCTTTTCTTCTTCTTTTTTTTTTAATCACATGTCATCTAGGGCATACCTACCTTGAACATCTACACTTCAACTCAGATAATTATGATTTATTTGTGGAGGAATATAGAGTACCAAGTTATGTGTGAGTGGGAAGAGGACCTTGGAATGAACATTTGTAATTTATCTTTTTCAAATCTGCACTTGATGTCCACTGATGATTTGCTCTGAACTTTTCCATAATGTGTTACATAACAAAGACCTAACTGATTTTGTTATATTTGAAGAAGAGTGAGCAATCAATTTTATATACTAGAGCATGAAGTATACAGAGGGATTATCATAATTATGAAAGTTCCAAAGATAGTCTAGAGGGCTAAGTTAATCTTTAATATATTTGCAAGAAATCAGGAAGTGTTGAAAATTATTGAATGAGGAAGTGGCCTGGTTAAAATTGTATTTTAAGACAGCTATGGTAGTGGTATAAAGAATGAAATAGATTGGAAGATTATGAGTTAGGAGGCTATTGTATTTGAACAGGAAATAATTTTTTTTTTAAACTGGCCACTATGTAATAGCAGAAAAAAAAAATAGAAGTAAGAGTGATTATGGTATATAACCTTTTGAATCAAGACCCTTTTAAGAATGTATAAAGATTATGACCTTTCTCCCCACAGACAATTAGAAAGTTCACAGATTTCTTACATCCCACTTATGACTCTAGGTTAAGAACCTCTGGATTAGTAAGCCATTGAAGTAAAAGAATAGACAGAATTCTGAAACAGAGTACATGTGGAGGTGAGGGAGTTTGAGTTAAAGATGATGTGAGGGTTCCAGGCCTTGATGACTTGGCAAAGTGTGTTGCCATAAAGAGAAATAAGGGAGAATGCGGAAGTTTAATAGAAAAGCAAGTCTTAATGTGTGGGGAGGTGGTGTGGGGATGATGCTCCTAGTATTGAAACACTTGTCTCTGAGATTCCTGTAGGACAGCCATGTGGCTATGGAGTGGACACATATTTTTTGAGCATCTACTATGTGTCAGGAAGTTGATGCAGATTAATTCACTGAATGATCACACAAACTCTATGAGAAAGCATTTTCTTCACTTTACAGCTGAAGGGTCTGAAGCGTTGACTAAGTAAATTCCTCAAGGTCATACACTTCAATAAACCATGAAATAGGACTTAGAAGCTGGGTCGGCCAGACAGAAACCTGTGATTCTCTACCATCCCACGGTGCCTCCCTGCAGACAGTCACGAGGCCAGGCTAACACTTAACAATCAGCATTCCAAGTAAGTGCTGAACAGTTTACAGTTGGTCTGTAAATGTTTTTGTGTTTGCCTTGTCTTCATAGGAAGTTATAAATTCTTTATGGGCAGCTATGGCCTTATAAATTTTTTTGCCTCCTTCCATAACACCTCATGCAGCTCTAGACCCAGAAGAGGCATCACTGAATACTTACTTACATTGATCAATGATTCTGATCCCCAGTGATAGTTGTACAGCAGCTTCACATTAAGGCTATAATCCTCGTGAATCATTTATCTAGAGGCGTCCCCCGTCTTGGGTAGAGTGGTGGGTATAATATAGTTGAAGATGGCGCTTGTAGAAGTAGTAGCCAAACAACCCATGTTATTCTCCTAACTCACCTCCTCCCTGTCTCTGAACCTTTGTCCTTTTCCATGTCGTACAGAGTTATTATACAGAATGCCAAGGAGCAGTGCTTGCCTGTGCTTGCCAGAGGCCAAGGACATCCTTATACCACTTTGCCAGAAGTGCTATCACAAAAATTCACCATTCTTTGACTGAACAAGATTGTGACACTTGGCCAACTCAAATATGCTGACCTCATGACTCTGTTCAGAAGCAACTAGTGACTACTACTCAAGAGAAGGAATTAGAGAAGTGCTTTGGAGAAATCAACAGATTCACACAAGAGATATTGATGTCTGGAATGATTTTCCAGAAACAGAGGCAATGCAGAATTGTCAGGTGGATCCATTTTTTCCCCCTGAATTCCTAAATAGCCTAATGATACTACTAATAATAGCCACCATTTCATTGTCTCATCTACTATTTTTGGAGCTTGCTAAGTGTTTTAAATGTGTTGACTTATTTAAGACTCAAGCCAGTTTCCTCAGGGAAATGATTCTCTGGGTTACCCTAAAGTCTGTGCAATGAGGCACACAGCGAAGCAAAGAAGGTGGGACGGAGACAGTCTGTGCAGCGTGGAGATGGAGCTACTCAGAGGCCCCAGATAATCCAAAAATCCCTGAAACTTTTCATTTTATCAGGACCTAGGGACCCCTGTAAACAACATTTTGTACAACAACTAGATCTGTGTTTGTTTTCTATTATATCCCCAGCGCCTGAAACACTAGGTACTCAAAACATGTGTGGAATGGATAAATATGTGAATTGTTAAATGAATGATGCCCTGCAAGATCTTACTCATATGTACAAAGCATGAGTGGCATGCCAAGCTACTGACCTGAGGAATAAAGAGGAATGACTTTCACCCAAGTAGAGTACGCTGCCAATCTTATATTGCCTGTATCTCATTGTTACAAATACTAAATGTCTCTTCAACTAGCAAAGGCATGTTAGGGTCTTAACAATCATTTATAACTTAGAAAGAATCTGATTATTGAGAGAATCCCAATCCCTTTCTGCCCATCCTGCTAGCTGAGGCATGATAAAGAGTTCAAGGAGAGAGGGAGAGATAGGCCTGTGATCCTATCATTTCAAGGAGAATCAGGGACAGATGCTCTGCCTGCATCATTATGTTATTACTAGTCAAAGTGGGACCCTAAGCTGTAGCTTGTCCTGGGAGAACTTAAAGGCCCCAAGGGTGGGCCTGAGTTGGCCCTCAAGAGGTAGAACTGAAAGCATATCCCTGAGCTGTTCTGCTGCTAAGGGGCCTTCTGGCAAGCAGGGTTGATCCAAAGAGAGCTTCTGCCAAGAGCAGTTGTCACAGTGGTAGAGAACAGCCACAGAGAGGTCATCAGCCCAGAAAGAAAGGCTGAGGCCATTTTACACCAGAAATACCCATCTTGTTCTTAACCTAGCAAACTAGAGATAATTGATCAACTGCAATTCCCCTCCTGGAGAAAAGATAATGACAATTACCTGCTGAATAATTTAGTAAAACCAGGGAAAAGAAAATCATATTTTATGTGAATTTCTTTGCAACTTCACTTATGTTCCAATATCTCTAATAGGTAGTAGCTATAAATACCTGAGGAAATGGCACACACCCTTCCCATTCACATTGTTGGTGGTGACTTATGCAAGGGAGGCAAAGAAATTCAATCTGTCTGTGGGCCAAGGTTGAGAAGAAAATGAAAATTTGGTAAACAGTAATGATCTCTGCCTGGGGTGTTTGTAGCCTCTTTCTAGAAATGGACAGCCAAATATGGAGAGGCTCATTCAGCACAGTCAAGCTAAATCTGCCTGCCCACCTCCCTGCCTCTAGCTCTTTGATCGTGTTCATGGAGAAGAGGAGGATGTTAACTCAGAAAGACACATGGCTAGCTGCCTGTCAACTTCCAGTCTATTAATGTAAATTAGGGAGGATGCCGAAATCCTTTTAAATATCCAGAATAATCAAATTCTACTGGTAAAGCCCAGAAAGTGATTTGCCTTAGGGTTTGGAGCATGGTGTAAAGGGCTAGACTCCTAGGGACTGGTAAAATCAATAGCCAACTTATTATTAAGAGATTCTTCACAATCTGGGATTCTCAGCATCATAATAAATTCCCCAAAATATGAATGACTGCTGGAATATTTCACAATGCCCTGGTATAATTTACATGCTTTAAAGAGATCATGTAGTACTGAGTGCTTATAAAAGCAATGCTGCCTATTTTGTGTTAATCAGAAAATTTGATCACTCATTTTAGATGTCTTTAACTAAAATATAGTAGAAAAGCATTATTACTTAATAAATATTAGATTGCACCTTTTAAAATATGAGACCATTATTAAAAGAATGGCAAAGGGCCTGTTTGTTGAGAAAAAGTTTAACCCATGTCAAAAGTCAGGATAGGATGAGTCTTTTAGCTGGCACTTTACATCCAAAGGAAATAAATAAATGGCCCTGAACACCACATTCTATTCATCTTTGGAAGTAATAGCACCTTTGACTTTTTTTTTTTTTTTTTAATGGGCATTCTAAGATGATTGGTAAGAAAGCCTGCATAAAGGTAAATGGTAGGAGGGAAGGAGGTGGTGAGGACAAAGAGAATGTGTGTGTGTGTGTGTGTGTGCGTGCACGTGCACATAACCTTATGTAATACACAGGATATAGAATATTATGGGTGTGCTCCACTCCTACTATAGAAATAAACTAAGATCACCCAAATGAGAAAAACCAGAGGCTATCTATTCAGAGATTGCTAGTTAGGAAGAGATTCAGCTGCCATCACTTGTGTTTGGCAAAGACCCAAAGGCAGGCCGGGGAGCAGGAAAGCTTCATGGAGAAGAAAAGGAAGGTTTAGGTAGGCTCTGATTGGAGGGCTTGGCATGGAAAGATGGATTCAGACTAAATGAAGTAGGGTTTCCTACGTGATTGGTTTGGGAAGCATATTTGGCTTTCTGTCCTTGGTCCTGAGTTGGAGGCAGTGTGTGCGTGTGGTGGGGTGGGTGAGAGGGAAGCTGATGGTCACTAAGTTCTGTCTTGGGCTGATGGCTGAAAGCTTGTGGTCTGGCTTCCTGCAGCCTGGTTGCTTCGGAGGGTGTAGATCTGGGTCATTGTCTATCTGTATACGACCTCTCACCCCTCCTCTGCCCGATCCTCACACAGGTATACTGGGACTGAGTTTTAGGCCCGAGGTTTTACTTTCTTCATCACCTTACAGTACTTCCTTTTACTACCTCTTTATTGCTTCTTGCCACCAGCCTGTTACCTGCAATGCCCTCAGCCTGGCTTATTCAGTATCTTCACCCAAATATGGAAACACTATCCCCACATTAAGGACAGCTTAAACTCCATTGATATCATTTAGTTTTCTTGTGTAACTCTTGCTTCAAGTCATTTTACTTTTCTTTAAGTTCCTGCTCCATTTAGAATTTGTGCCACATCATTAAGCACTTGATTATGAAATGTTTTTAATGGATTTTCATTAATTTGTGCATGTTAATCTTATCTCTCTAACCAGATTATGAATTTCAAGGCTAGTATCGCAGCTTACACTTTCTCTTATACTTCACATTAGTTTGTAGTGCTGAGACCATGTAGTAAATACTCCATAGACAGATGTTTATTGAATATTTTATATACATATTATTCAATTGAGAGTATAAAATGGAACTGACTCATAAGTTTATCAACCACCTTTCCAGGTACTAATTTCAACCATACTCATCCCAATTTTCTTGGAAGCAGAAGATTTTGTGCATTAAAGTTCCAGGAGCCAGAAGGGCTTCTCTCACATCCAGTGATGCAAGAAGGAAGGACCTTTTCAACTTCTAAGTCCTGTGTAACAGTGAACCTTCTGAACTTCATAAGATACATATTGGGTTTTTCAACAGAAAAGATGTGGAGTCCTAGGCATAAGAAGGAAATAATAAACAAGTCAAATGGTTCTCTGAACATTCCTGGGAGCAGTCAAAGCTGTGGCAGAAGAAATGGGAATTCAGGTGCAGAGCTCTATGAGAACAGATAGTTTTCAAATGAGAATCGTCCACATATTTCTAAAAGGGCTTTAAATAAATTAAGAATAGCAGCTGGAGTAGAGTCAAAGAAGAGAAGTTGTGAATATCTTTTTATCCAAAATCAAAACAAATATTATATGTCACATATCTTACTGTAAGATACTGTAAGTACAATTCAGCAATGTGTCTACATATCGAGACTATTCACTGATACAGCTTTGTAGAAGGCAGAGATTTAGTTGTGTGCTGGAGCAGTTCATAGGAGACAACTGTCTGATTTTCAGAAATTTTGCTAGCGAATTGTTAAACCATTGATAGCTTGAAATCAGCCATGTTGAGAATGCTTACACCAGGAAAACTATCAAACTCTACAAATCAGTGTTTTTCTTTTCAGAACATACTGGTGGCAGAGAGTAGGGTCACCCATCTTCCTTTCCATAGAGCACCATCAGGAAAGAGGAAGTGGGGTCCTGACTAATCCCCCATCTTCTAACTTCCACAGAGAGTCAGAAGTATGCAATGTTAGAGTTGGATGAGAATTTAGGGGAACTGAAGTCCAAAAACAAGAAGTGACTTGCCCCAAATCATGGCCTGATCACACAAAAAGTCTGAAGAAACACCAAGATTTTCTTATCCTCACCCAATTACTTTCTGGAAATGTAGTGTCTGATTATTCACAATGGTATATTCTTCTCCCTCCTTCCTTTTTTTTTTTTTCAAAGAAAGCTCCTGCTGGTAAGACTAGATCACTCTTGTGTCAGAGCCCAGCTCATAAAATGCTATTAAGTAAATTACTGATGACCTAATTCCCAGCTGCAGGACACATTCCATTAGAGGCAGGCCAGCTGCCAAGAATTGTCAGTGGTGACTGGATGGCAAGAGTGATTGAAACCATCCTGCCTTGGGTGGCTGAACCTCTTGGAGTGTAGTTTGTGGTGGGGAGGTGGAGCTCCTATTCCCCAACATTAGTCCTGTGTCTTTTTCTGGAAATGGAAATCATAAGCTTCAAAGAGAACTTTCTTGAGATAAAAAAAGGTTATTATTATAGAAGCAACTAAAAGTAGTACCTCATCTGTCAAAAATGTCTGAAATCATAAGCAAATTTAACTATTATTACCTATGACACCGACTTACAAGAATACACACCTACTCACATGGATATGTATCATCCACATCATTATTTTCTTGCTTGATTTTATTGGCAAACTGTCCATTCTTCTACTTGTGTTTCACTTTCTTAAAGCACAAGTTCTTAGTGGTATGGTAGAGAAGTGTAGGAAAAATATAGTCTATTTATTTATAATTCACCTCAGCACTCACCAATAAGAATTGGGTAAGTATTTGTGGGGTAAAATATTAAATCATAAATCAAAATTAGATAAGTCCCTTGTGGGCCATTTGATAGCTGATATTTACTTCTTTCAGGATTGGTGTAAGGGTTAAACAAGATAAGCATGTTGTATGCTGTCAATAAACAACATAAATGTAAAAATACGGTACTATTAGTTGTTAAAGGAAAAATGGAAAGGCATTTAAATTTCAAAGAAACTTTGCATCCTGTTAGTCTTTACAGGTGTCAGAAATGATGTAGCACAACCACACAGGAAGAGCAGTCAGGAAACATGGATTTCAACCTTGGCCTCATCTCTTAATAAGCTGATAGTAGACTTCTTTCCTTCTGCCCCTTGCTTTCTCATCTGTGAATTGACAAGGTGGACTGGATGATCACCAGATCCTTTGAGCTCTGGAAAGTTTTCTCTTAAATCTAGATGGGAGTAAACTGGAGGACCTAACCTATTCATCAAGGACTTAAGATGTCCTTTACTATTTAGTTTTTTTCTCTGACTCTCTTGTTTCTTCACTTCTTTTTCCTTCATCTTTCTGTTATTTATAACTTGTTTTCTCCTTCATGTTTTTGTCTCCTCTGCTGCTTCTGTAAGCCTCTTAAGACAGGGCAAATGGCTATGCCTTAAATTACCACATTTCTAGGAAATTGTCATATTGACATGTTGACCACTGCTATAGAAATGTACTATGTAAGTACACTTTACTATGCTCAGATGAAGATGGTACTTGCATCTGTGGGTGTTTATTTGAAGTTAAGAAGCCAAAAGGA
This sequence comes from Loris lydekkerianus, assembly GCA_963574355.1. Classification (NCBI taxonomy): domain Eukaryota; kingdom Metazoa; phylum Chordata; class Mammalia; order Primates; family Lorisidae; genus Loris; species Loris lydekkerianus. Next base: position 26,990 of record CAUYPK010054123.1, on the reverse strand, counting down.
TACATGCAGTCATCCAAAAGCATGGCAGAAAGGCCTTCAAGAAAGTAAACTGGGAGTCTAAAGATTCTGCCGCAAACCATGCGACTGAAAATGACAAAATAAAAAGAATGAAAATAAGTTGACTCTTGGTTTTCAGTACTTCTACAGGTTTTACCTCTAACAATTGCTAACTTTCTGTTACATTGGCAAAATGGTGGAAGATTATAGATATGTTCCTTAGCCAACTAAAGGTCAGGCCTTAAAAACAAACGCATAGTAACTAATACCTCAGTAGCACAGAAACTATGGTTAGTCTGAGCACATATGACTTTCTTTTCTTCTCCTTTCTAGAAATAATGGCCCTCCTTCAATTTTATTACCTTCTGATTACCTTCCCTCTGAAAGTTTAAAATCAAGAATTAGCCTTTGGCTTCCAAGTCCTTTAGTTTATTTCTGGATTTCTGCTAATTTAAAAATGAAAACTAGTAGGCTGATGACTGAACAACACGCACCCAACTCAGACCGTGATAGGAATTTCAAAAATTTCTCCTGCCTGTGTACTGCTGTCGCTCATTTCTTTATTCCTACATTCCACGACTCTGAAAATGAGCTTCAAATGGCACAAATACCTCCTTAGTTCAGTCCTGTCTCAACTACAAAAGGTTCTCAATGCCCTTCTTAATCATATGGTACTTACTCAGCCCGCACCATAGTTTTTAAAGCATTCTTTCTCACAATTCTAGCTTCTGGGTTTATTTTTAAATGAAACCATTAAACCTTGAACTTCCAAATACCAAAATTTGGTGGGTTAGGCAAGTGGTAAAAATGGAAAAGAGGCCAAGCTAAAGTCTCTTGTAAGTTTCTGCAATAGAAATATGTCACAAGAGAGAAAAGATATAGGAGTATTTGCTCACTGTATAAATTGATACACAATTTTACAGAATTGGCATTTTATATCAAATAGGAGGTGCATTAAACTTTTTTCTAGTCTACCCCTACATGACTTTTCCCTGTACTTTTCTGTTCTGAATCTGTTATAATATCCCTCAGAGACATTTAACAGAAGTTGCTCTTCTGTTTTGCTTTTTTTCCTGTATTATTATTAATTTCATCTTCCTTGGAGTTCCCATGGTATCTGTTACCTGCTGCCAGGCACCGCACTTCAGTCACGAGCTTATCTGGTCCAGAGTCAGAGTATATGCACCTTGAAGGCAAAGGTGCATACCTATTGCACGCTTTGGTTTATTGTAGACCTTAGAAAGTGCTTATTAAATTGAATTGATTTCACTTTGTAAGACTGGCAGTAATTCTGATGGCATATAATGGCTTTTTCTTTTTGCAAAGACTTCCTTTTTTGGTGCAAACTCCACGTGACCCACAGTAATCTAGGGCAGTAAGTGATGTTTAAGTGATTATGGCAGAAAGCTGAGATTCCACCAGAGCTCTGGGAATTGCAGCCTGGAGTTCTGCACAGCCACCTGCTTAATATTTTAAAGAAGCAGCACTGTCTTTTCATGGGGGTTTCTGCCATCAATCCCCTCTGAGGATTCAGTGTCTCAGCCACATTTAACATTCTCTAGGTCAGATCTTTATTCAAGCTGACGTCATCTGAAGCCCTGTGCAATTCAATCCGCGCATATATTCTGCCCAAGCTTCTCCTCCCCCAACCTCTTGCTAGGGAGTCAGCCCATAAAGAGCAGTTAATCCAGAACGCAAAGCTTTTGGAACTCGCCTTCCTAGAGCTTTTAATTAGTTATGTTGTTAGGGGCAGGGGTGGAGGGTGAAAGAAGTGAGGCCCTCCCTACAGCAGCAATGAACCTGTAAGAGTTGAGACTGGAGACTCGGGGAAGACTGAACCCTCTGCCTTGCTTCTGGGAAATGGAACCGGCAGCCTTGTAAGCCAGGGAACCACCCACAAGGAAAGGGATTCCCAGTTGCCTGGGCAATTCTGTCCATTACACCTTCGTATCAGAAATGAGTCAGATATTTCTCACGCAAAAAATAAACACCCTCCACCCCCTGTCGCCTCCTCTGTGCTTACTCCCACAAGCGAGAAGTGATTAATTCAACTGGATTTTTCTATTCCACTGGTTTGAGTCCTTGAATCCTCGCCCCTCCACCTCCACCATCCTCCTCTCTCGGATTTCCTCCCTTCTTCCTTTACTTCCCCTTCCCCCACTTCCCCTCTTTCAAACACAAACGCTCAGGTTTTCCTCCGCAGCCGCCATTGACAGCGAGTCTGGTCTCCATGGAGACCGGGAGGCTCCCGCCCCGCCTGCAGCCCCCGCCCAGAGGGCGGCGCAGTGGCAGGGTAAGGGAGCTGCGGGGACACCGCTCCCCTGTGAATGCGAGCCTGGTGAGTAGGGAAGAGCATGTAAGCACAGAGGATGTGAAACGAGTTAGAAACAGAAGGGTGGGCGGCGCCTGTGGCTCAGTGGGTAGGGCGCCAGCCCATATACCAGGGTAGTGGGTTCGAACCTGACCCCGGCCAAACTGCAACAAAAAAGTAGCCGGGCGTTGTGGCCGGGCGCCTGTAGTCCCAGCTGCTCCGGAGGCTGAGGCAAGAGAATCGCCTAAGCCCAGGAGTTGGAGGTTGCGGTGAGCTGTGACGCTACAGCACTCTACCAAGGGCGACAAAGTGAGACTCTGTCTCTAAAAAAAGAAAGAAAGAAAGAAACAGAAGAGACTAGATTATCTCTCAGTTTGGATTTCAGCCTAGGAACATTCAGAAGAGAAACAGTCCAAGGAAATACCAGGGTCAGGAATCTTCCACCAATTTCTCATGCACCCAACTGGGATGTGCTCAAAGTGGAGATAATTTAGGGGAGCCAGTTTCTGTGTGTAGTTACAATGAAGCACCGGCCACACCCTTCTCAAGTAAAACAGTTTTTCTTCCTAAAAGCACTTAAACAAACAAGAAAACTGACACATTTTACAAACACTTCTGTGCCTAACCATTCTACATAAGGTACCTCATGACCTTCTTTTCATAGACAAGAATGCAGTGACAGGGTGATAGCCCCACACCTGATACTGAGTCTAGGAGAAACTCTTTGCACCTCCAGAGTAGGAGAAAAGTCTCTATTTCCCCTTCTCTTGCTGGAGATAACACATCCTCATTCTTCTTTGGTGGCCACACTCTGATCTCCTGCCTTTCTTCCCTAAAGGAAGGTCACCAAAAAAATTCCCTGACCTTCCTTCTCTGGAAGTAGCTCATCAGCCCCCACACCCCCCACCCCACCACCACCATTCCAGAGGGATCCTGTCCTGTGCCTGGAGGCCAAAAAGAATCTGAACTAATAGGTTTTGCTGGCTTCCTCCTAGTTTATAACCATGGATCGTATCCTTGGTCCTCCAATCATACTTCTGCATGACTGTCCATTTTTTAAAAATGGATAATTTTCCCTGAGTCTTTGGGTCTTCATTTGTGAAGCTTGCTGTGTCACGTAAATTTTGGGTAAATAAATCTCTTAAGCTATTCTCTTATTAATCTGTCTTTGTTGCATTAATCTGTCAGCTGTGAACCTTGTGATGAGTGAGAAAAAAATGATTTTCTCTTTCCTACGGTTCTTTCCCTTCACATAGTGAAGCTCTTTGTATTAGTTTCCTATTGCTGTTGTAACAAACTACCATAAATTTACGGGCTTGCTAAGGCCAGCTAAGGTACTGTATATACTGTCCTGGAGGATTAGAAAGGGAGGAGTTATTCTGCCTGCCACAGATCTCATGTCTTTTCAGTCTTAAAAATCATTATTCCTTTCCAACTTTTTGTCCTTCCTAAATTATCCCTCATTCTTTCCCTTAAAAAATCAAGTTTGTTTTGGCTACAAAACATCGTCCATTTTCACCATCTCCATTTCCTCCCTTACTATTTGCTTGGCTTCCCACTGCAACTTGCTTCTGTCTACTTCATGGTATAAAAACTGACCTGCCAAAGTTCAAAATTACCTTCAAATTGCCATTTCAGTTGATATTTATCAGATTACTCATATTCCTTTTGTTAGCATCCTTTGACTTTGCTGAACATTTCCTTCTTTATGAAACTCTCAAATTCTAAAACAACATTCCTCTTTATCCTCCCCACTACCTTCTCTGATTGCTTCTTCTCAGGTCTTTCTTTTTGTAGACTCCTTACCGTTTTCCTGTCCTTAAATACTACTGTTTTCTAGAGTTTTGCTGCTCAAAGTGTGGTCTGCCTAACTGCAGCATCTGCATCACCTAGAATCTTGCTAGAAATAGTAAATATTAGGCTCCACTCCAGAGACACAGAATCAGAACATGTATTTTAACAGGGGCCACAGATAACTCATCCACACAGTAAAGCTTGAGAAACAAGTCTAGAAAAAGTCTAGAATTTTGTATTTGATCCTTCAACACATTCTCTGAAAGACCTGATCTAGTATTCCATCTCTAGCCACAAGCTCCAAATTTATATCTTCAGCCTGTATCATTTTCTGAGGTTTAACTCATGCTTAAAGCTGTCAATCAGACATCTTTCTCTAGATGTTCCAAAAGCACTTCAAATGCATTCTGTTCAAAATTAACTCATCATCTCCTACTATCCATATTCCATTTCAGTGAACAATAACTTTTTTCACCCAAATACCCAAACAAAAGCATCAAAAAGTCCTGTTTTTCATTCCCACATTCACATAATTATGTTGTCATGTTGATTTTCAGAAATATCTCCTCTCATCTTCAACTACTACCCATGATATATGCCATGATGGGATCATCTATCCCCTCCTAACTGGTCTCCCTATAGGCAGTTATCAGGAGCCCTTTGACAACTACCACTACCAAGTGTTTCAGAGATTTCTATCACACGCCACTTGATCTAAGCGGTTTCTAGGTTTAAAACTCCCCTAGTGTGGAATAATGCTCCAACTCTTCACCATGGTGATGAAGGCCACCTTGATTTGGCCCCCAGCCCTCTTTCTGGTCTCTTTCTCACCGGTGCCGCCTTCCCCAAACATGTATTCTGAACTATAGTCATCATTTGATCACAGAGCCTTAGAATTCTTTGGCTTGTGTAATTCCTGTCTGTTTGACACAAGCTCCCTAACATTTTGCAATGACAAATTCTTACTAAATCCTTTAGAACAGAGCTGAGACATTGTATCTTTCCCCCTCCTATTTTCACATGTAGGGGCATTCACTCTTTTATGCATACCACACTTTCCCTTATCTGTTGGTTACAACATGTATCACAATGTTTTGAAACTGCATGTCCCCTTGCCTACAGTGAAAGTGCATGGAAAGGATGATTCTTCTCTTATTAATTTTCTTTATATCTGCATAGTGCTTAGCACATAATAAACACTCAGATGTTTTATGAATTATTGAATTAAATCAGTTATTCAAACAACAGCCTCTGGGTCTTAGATTACAGAAGCTTGAAGGTAGAAATCTCTAAACACAGCCCACACAGCACTCCACTAACAACTTAAAATGAAACGGAGCCTCAAGCCAACACTTTGAAGGGTGCCTGGATATCCATATAAGTTCCACTGTATAATGATAACTTTCTCTGGTTTGGGGATCATCTCCTAAATTAGCTGGAAGACTAAAGGCCTTAAATATAGATGAGTGCTGCAGTATGGTTATAATTCAACTGTTTTTCTTTACATGTAAAAATGTTTAAAATGTTAAGGATGAGATCGAATTTTAGTTACATGCTTTTAGAAAGTGGAGAATTTCTTGCCCTTGAACATCCTAGCCAACAGATGCCTGGTCAACCATTTTGGCTGAGCGCCTGCAGCTCAGTGGTTGGAGCACTGGCCCTGTACACCAGGGGTAGTGGGTTCGAAACCAGCCTGGGCCTGCTTAGCAAAGGAGAAGAAATAAAAAAAGGAATGTGCTGTCTTCTGCATAAACAGAGGCCACAATTATGGGTCTTTCTGGAGTAGGGGGACACCTCTCCTCTATGCAGCCACCATATGTTGAGCTTCACTGAGAAAGGTGCTTTTCCTCCCTTGGCTAGACAAAGGTCTTGGTTTCTGTGAGAAGCTTCCAGCTGCCCTGGCAACTTTCAGTCCTTTCTCCACTGTCACTGTGTCTATCCTGCCAGGAAACGTGAAAATCTCTAATCTTTCCCCTTCCCCTTTCCTCACTTCCTTTTCTTCCCCCACTGGATCTAAATGAACAGAAGGGACAGCCCTAAATCTTGCTTGTGGTTGTTCCTGCCTGGTGAGTCTGTCTGCGCCAGTCCCACTGACAAAAATTAACTGGGTTCTAGTTTTTTCTATAGAAATATGATGTTAACTCTTAATAAGAGCAACATACAGTCCTAACCCAGGCTCCTCTTTTGTTCAGAAAGTCAAAACGGAGAATGGGAGAAAAGAGGTCCAGGCTATGGTGAAAACTGAGTAAACAAGAAGTATTAGGATGAGCTAATTGGTATGCATGATCCATTGCAAGTAAAACTTGGTGGAGTCATAGGAGACCCTACAGCAGAGGCTCTCAAACATGTCTGCACATTAGACCTACACCTCAGGCTTTTGGAAACACAAAGACCTTGTCCCAGACAGCATTAGATCCAAACAGGAGGTGATCCTGCATGGTCAGCTTCAGGAAAGACAGAATAGAAAATAAAAAGGTGCCTGTAATGAAATTCTATGAGAGGGAAAAACAAAACTAAAGGTTTTTATGGCAGCAGAAGGCTAATGGAGAAAACTGAAGTAGTCGAGACAGAAAAAAAAAATTGACTTTTCCATCAGTATGGTAAAGTCAAGGCCTAAGAAGCAAAAATTAAATTAAAAATAGACAAGGCCTCCAAATTGGATTAGAATATCTATATTAACATTGTACCTCCCACGTAGCACAATCATTAGCCTTGATTGTTTCTCTCTGTAATGCTGGATTTTGTTACTTGTATTATATCATTTCCTACTTTTTGAGTTATAATTTTCCCATTTATGTGCTTATATTCCAAAGAGCTCATATTTTCTTACGAAGAATAGGTTGGTTAAAAAAAAAAAAAAATTGAATAGCCTACTTAAAAATCAATGTTTATGTTGCTGTACATGATAATGTACGGTCAAGATTAGGGGTCAAAAATATTTGCTGAGAATGACAAAACCCTAACCCTAACTCTTGGCATGTAAGAATGAGATACTACCATATGTTCTTATTAAAACCAGCCCATTGATTTCTGGAAGATATAGACTAGATATGAGTTGCTGTTTTAGAGACCTAGGTCAATGCTTACTTTCCTCTATTCTCCTGAGAATATCAGGAATAACTAGAGGTATAAACAAGTTGATAATGTTATACCAGGTAATGTACTATCTTTTTTCCAATTTTAATTCATTCAGTCGTTCAAAAAATCTTTTATTTTAGCAAGAAATTATGCTAAATATTTGGAGATAAAGTAATAATTGTATTGGTATGTGTTTGGGTATTGTAGTTTTAAAACATTTTTTTAAGGGAAAAGGAATCATGTATAATAAATATGAACATTATCTCTATATTTAAGTCTGTCTACTGTGCACTTGAAAAAAAATGCTTTAGAACAAAAAGCTGTCATTTCTTCTGCTTGAAAGATGTGCATAAACAAAGATTTTATGGAAAACCATCTTTGAATAGTATAATGCACAGGACAGTGGTAACTCAGATGTATAAAAAGAAGGATGATTAAAAGGAAAAGTAAATTAGGAAAAACAGATACAAAAAACAATAAAGCAAACACAACCAAGAAAAGAAACCATGGGCTTAATTAAGCAAGAGCAGGAGCTACAGAAAAGCAGGTGGAAATGTTGACCTGTGCATGAATCATGGAGGGAGAATAATTCAAGGATTTTGGGTGGGAAATAGAGAATCTAAGAAGCTTCTTAGAGAATATAGAGGTCATCTGAAAGGGCAAATTCAGTTTGCAGTGACAGCTTAAAAGGACATTGTTCCTTCTAAAATTATGTTGCTAGAAAATAGTACCCAGAAAATTTGGGAGTAAATTAGGATAATGATAAGAAAAAGAAAAGCCAAGTCTATCTATTTGGCTAGTACACAAATATACACTAAAATTACCATACTGGCTGTACTGACATACAGAACTGGGGATGGTGGATGTTCATTACTGTTCCACCATCTTGGATAAGTCTCAACCTGGTTCCTTTCAATTCTCCCAGTGAGGATTTGGGGACTTTCCTCCATTTGTCATCATAGCCCTTCTGTTTGGGGAGCTAATGAGAGTCTTAAGCTATTGAAAGGGAGGACGTATCATTAGGGTCATTACAGTTATAACAAACAACTCAAAAACCTGAGGGCCTTAACCTCCCACAATTCATCTCTCATTCACAAAGTCTGTTCCTGTTGTCTCTGATCAGGTAGTATTTTAGTCAGCTTTGCTGTATCCACATATACGCCCACAATCCTAGTGGCTTATGACAATAGACCACATTATACAGTGGTGGCTACAGATCCTCTGTCTCTGCTTGATTCCATTTGGCTCAGATCCATGTGTCCTTTTATTCCTGAGTCTGGAATAAAGAAGGAGACTCTCTGTGAGATGTACCATTTTCACAGCGGGGGGCGGGGGGGGAAGATGGAAAAGAACTGGCAGACTCTCACAATGCCCCCCAATCCCCCTAGAAGGTGATAGCATATATCATGTATGCCCGTATTGCATTAGCTCTAGCACATCACGCAGTTGAGCTCGACCTTGATAGGGAGAGGTTATCACAGGGGAATGGATGTAATATAATACACACGTAATGTATAACATGATATAATTTATTATGGATTGTTTTCTTGGGAATATTTTTCTTCAAACTGTCACACAGGGATATTTCATCCATCTTGGGGTAAAACCATTGTCCAGGATCTCTGACATGAAGAGAAAAGTAGCCAATAGAAAACCTGCTAGAAAACAAGAAAACATGAGATGTGTGTATGGGAGAAGGGAAGGTTCTAATCCAAAACAAAGTCCACAAAGAAGATATCAAGGGAGAGAAGAGGTACAGGCCAAAGGCTTGGCTTAGCAATTGCTGACTATTACGATGGTGCCCTGTGGGTTGGGTCATTCAGAACACTGAGGGGAATCTTTCTGAAAATTAGGGAAGAAGCACCTGTGACTTATATTCCCATCCCAACAGCTCACCACCAACTAGAGACCCTTTCCCTCTACCTTAGCCAGTCAGTAAGGATCCCTTAGCTGACTCTGCTCCTGAAGTCCAGCATTCTGGTTCCATCAACTGCATGGATAAATACAGCTATTTCCTTCACTCTGTAATCCCAGGTATTTCTGCTCTTAAATGAAATTGTGTTCTTATATTTATTACATGGCCAGAGTTATCACAAGGGAAGTAGAAAGGTAAGGAAATGCAGAAAGCTAGGGAATCATCTATGTTGAAGAAAGAGCTTGCCTTGTATCCGTGGGTAGAGATAATAGAAAAAGATAGATTGATAGCAAGTGATGGGTAGGATGCCCCTGGGGGAACCATCAGTCTTTTAGCAGTTATTCTTGCCCTGGACTAGAGAACTATGTCTTAATTCATAAACTGGGTTAGTGAAAGGGCCATCTAGCTAGATCATGATTCAAATAAGCAACAGGATTTTGAAAAATGTCTTGGCTCACCAAAATTTCAGTTTGATATGTTCCCTAGTCCCTATCCAACTTCCAATAATTACATTCCAGGTATACAGAGATTCATTGTCTATTTGTTTATTAACCTCACTTCAACAACCCACCTTTAAATTGAGTGCCCAAAGCTGTTTAAATGACCCCATTATTCTAGTAAAATTTTAGAGCTTTCAATTGGATCTGGCACTTCAATTGCAATTACATGTATGAGTGACAGAATGCCACCGTGACTAAAAGCATTGCTTGTCATGTTCCTCCCTCCCCCCATTTTTTATACCTTTTCTCCAAAAATTCACTGTGTTGATTCCATGGCTATTTAATATGTCATTACCATTCTAGCTACAAGTGAGTTTTGACATTCTGAATAAACAGTTGACCCACGTGCCCAAAGTAAGAGGGAAGATGCTCCTGTGAGTGACAGAGAGCAGGAAGGACAAGAGACTTTCTGAGTCATTTTGTGAAAGAACTGGAAACAGCAGCTATATTCCTGCTAAAAGGAACAAACTTCCAAATCTCAGGAGTTTTAAAGCATAAAAGATCATAAAATCTAAATGTCTGGAGGGGAAATAGTGTCCTGTCTGGTAGGCCACCCTATGAGTGGTTCCTATGAGGATCCAGACCCTGTCAGTGTTGGGACACCTCCCTCCTCTAGAGGCTCAGATTCCTCTCCACTCAGTGTGTGAATTAGGAAATTGACAGTAGTTCCTGAGCCAGGCCAGGAAAATGGCATTAATCCCTTCTTCCCACATTCCATTGGCTACACCTCATCACATGACCCTGCCTAACTGTAGGTGGGGAAGGCTAGAAAATGCAATTTAGGTGAATGCTCAGAATGAGGACAGAAATTTAATGAACAACCAATCAGTTTATGTAACTAGCATCTATACCTTGCATCTTCAATGCTCACAAATTATTGCTGAACATATTCCTTTCCTCTCTCTTTCTAGTTGATGCTATCGACTATGAAGATTCAGCAGTGCATAAGGGACTCTGAAAGCCATGCCTCTTCCTGCCTGTGCACTCCCATCCTCTGCCACACATAGTAAAGGTATTGCTAGTTATAGTGAACTTTTGCTTGCAGTGGGTGGGGGGCAGCTAACCTGCTAGAAAATGTTGCTTGGGAATCTGAATTTATCATTTTACTACTGTCTATTTTTCCAGCTCCCTCCATATCTGCAAAGATGGCCCCTTCCTGTTTCCTTGATCTATGGCCTTGGTCTAGTTTAAACATTAGTCCCCATCCTCAGGGTTTCCAGACCTTCATTCTGTGGGGCATACCCAAGTGAGGATATTAAATAGGTTTTAAAAAGAGTATTTTTGTTCCCATGAATTTTAAGAGAGTAAATATAGGGTTATTCCTGTGTGAGATAAAATTGGTCCTTATGCCCTGTCCCAAGCTTCCCCTTCATTTTTAATTACTTCCTTCCTTCCTCCCACTGTTTCCTATACTATCTGAATTGCATCAGTCCCAGGCATGTGGGAAAGTGAGTACCACCGGATGGCTATTGTCAGTCAGGAAATAGCTTCCATTCAGACACTGTTTGCTAATGATCATATTTGATGTGATAAAATGGATGTGAATATTAAGTTTGAACCATCTTGGCACCATCTCAGATTTAAAAAACAGGCATGAGAACGGACAGCTTTGAATAAACCTCTTTCTTTCTGTTTTCTGTGATTCTGACATATTCACATTCCACCAAATAAGAGTGAACACCACCATCCGCCCACTCACCAGGCGTTCACTTTATATATAGCTATAGATATTCGATGCAAAACAAAGAAAAAAAAGGATTCATGTAACATAGAATTTGTGGCGGGGTTTTGAAGAAAGCAGAGGTTAAAGTTTCTATGTTTAATTTTCAGTCTTTGTCTCGGTTCTATAAAAATGCCTTTGGTTAAGGCACTATGTATACTTTTATTTCAACGATTTTTTTTATTCATTCATTCACTCATTTATTCAATATTTATTATGTATTCCATAAATACCTGGGACTACGCCAGGTTTGGGGAAAACAGAGTGGAATGATAGGATTTCTTACATAAGGAGCTTAGTCTCATGGGTGCTATTACAGAAGTATGTATATAGTAGTAATTGTTACATCTGATGAAGAAAGATAATGAGCAGACTCTTTGTAACTTTGGACAGTTCTTCATAGATGAGGTGTTATTTAGAGACACAAGACTTTATGTTAAATACATTGCATCGAGTGCTCATCATGGCCTGGGCACAGTTTAGGGAGCTACAAATGTGATGAGAGCTCAGACTGCAGAGACTGTCAGACTGCAGAGACTTTCAGAAGGCCTTATTTATTGTGCATGAATTTTGTCCTTCATAGCTGAAGACATTGTGATTAGAGAGTCAGAGAATTAGTTTCTCAGAACTACTTTCTTACTCACTGCCAATGGAGGGAACACAAAAGGATTGCCTAGATTCAGAGGCTATGACATATTTGGCAACTCTTTTATTTAGTCAGTCTTGAGTCCCTAACTTCATATAATGAGATATATCTGTACCTTTATTCAAATAGTCAGGGTTATTCAGTTCTATTTGTGTTCTCACCTGAACATATTCCACATTTTAATCATGGGGAGGGAAAAAATTATACTTCATTTCTTTCTACTCCTTGGGTATTGGAAGGCCTCTGAAATCAAAGTTCTTAGAACTCAACTTGAGGCATCTGGGAGGTACAACCCCTAGAAAACAGATAGGATGTCATAGCATGCACCTTGGATTCTCTGATGACATCAAAACAAAGGACATGGAGAGGAAAATCCTAGAAGGCCTCCCATTTGCATGCTCCTGATAGAGGGGGCCTAGCATTTAGACAGATAGCACTCGGTTCCTCTCATAGTAGGATTCCCTGCTTGTTTTCAAGTTCTGGTTAGAACTCATTGACTTTAATCACTAACAACCACTCTAATTTCAAGAAATTCTGGGCCACAGTCACCTAATTCTGGTCTAGGTAAGTTAGCCTTCTGGGTGCATTATGTTTTCCACCCAACAATTTGATTACGGTGGCCTTTTGTGGTGCACTAAGAAAGCCTACTCCCTTCTTCCTGCCCTGCCACCTCCATTCAGAGGCCCCACTAGTTCTAGAAATTTTAAATCTCCAAAGACAGCCTAGTGTGGGACTCTGAAGTTGTCCAGGAAGGGCTTATGTCCAGGAAAGATCTGTCCGCAGACTCTCAGTTCCTCCAGTGATATATTAGACCTGGGTGACCTTCCTTATCACACTAGACCATGCCAGTGAGAACTTGCTGCATTAGTTCTCTCTTGGTGGGATATTGGAATCCACTGGCCTCAGCAGCTGTGTGGCACCCTGTAGCCACTCACAACAGCAGCTGGCGCCCGGAAAGTCCATATATTTGTTTTTGAGCTTTTCAGCTTCTGTTGTTTTCTTCCACAGCAATTCCTGTGGACAGATGGGTGGGAGGAAAGCTTTTGCAGTAAATTCCCACACTTTATTTTTTTCTCTATCCTGACCAATGCTTATCAGGTTTGGGGAGAACTGTTCAATTTTAAGCAGGGTAAGTTTAGAATGGGAGGTCCTCTGAGAAACCTCAGCCCACATTGATCCCAGGTGCGGTAATTAACAATTCCTACACTTGAAGTGCTCTCTGAGCCAGTTCTCCAGCATGGGGCCTGTGCAGATCCCCTCTCACTAACCCCACAGCCATTCTAGGATACAGTTTTTCTAGCTCTCCAGTTTTCTTCTTGCTCAGCAACATTTAGGCATTAGGACCAAAGACTAAAATGTAGATCAGTTTGGGTGGATACTGATGACCTCAGCCCCTGGGAGGAAGGGGTTCTGAGGCCTCTCCTTTGCCTTCAGCATTTGTTTAACACATGGACTGGGTATTCTTGAAGCCTCTAGTTAGGATTTATAAGCTTTCTTACTAGCACCAGAAAACACCACCCCCTTAAACCTCAACTTACAGTGATTATATCTCTCAGAAATAGGAGAAAACTTTCTGTAGGAGTGGTGGTAGGGGTTACTGTTAATTCTAAGTAGTGTCCTTCTCCCTAACTCTATTTATTATGTCACCAAAAGTCCAGGGCTCTCCCTTTATAAATGAGGTCATCCTTTTTTAAGATAGATGAAAAGGTATGGGTTTGTGGATCATGTTTCATGACCCCCTTAGGAAAATCAATTAGCATCAATAGCCTGGGATTATAAAATCGTATCAAAATCATTACTTTCCTGCTGTATTGGCAATGAGAAACAGATTTCTTCTATGATTCTATTTCATGTCTTATAGTGCCTGTTATCTTCTAAAGTTAATTGCAAATCAAGATTACCCTGCTGTCCCAAGCACCTAAGGAAGAGTTTCTTTCTGTCTTCCTATACCTCTCTGTTGGCAATAGAGTCTCATACCATTGACTGATATGCAAAAATTAAAAAAAAAAAAAACTGATTTCAGTCTATGTGTGATAGTCTGCCTGTGATATAACCCAAGCTATAGCCAAACCTATGTGTCAACATTATTATGATAGGCGCCTACATGTAACAGCAGTATTCATCTCCTATGGGTTAAGTTAAGACTACTCACAGCTACTACCAAGCCAAAGCTCCTTGCAAACTCACAGATTGGTATTGAGGGGCTGCTTTCAGACTTATGGTTGTCTTAGAAGAATCTATAAAGAAAATTATTTGGTGCAGAGAAGAGACAGGCTCACTCTTGTAAAGACCAATCAAGAAGCTCAGGTGCTAGATGTAGGAAACCTGAAAAATTCCTCCCATTGGAAGACAGCAGTTATGTGGAAAGAATTCTAATTCAACAAGCTCCTAGGGTCTTCTACTGTGCCTTTCATCAAAACTTGGAGGCCTCAGGCTTCTCTTATGTTTTTATACCAATATTTATGCTTATTTTCAACAAATAATTATTTAACATCCCATTGTATGGAAGATGTTATTCTAGGCCAGTGATTCTCAAACTTTAACTTGCATGAGAATTGCCAGGAGGGTTCCTCAAAAAACAGATTGCTAGAATCTTGCCATTAGAATCTCTGTTTCAGTAGGTTTGGGATAGGACCCAAGAAACTGTGTTCCTAACACATACCTACATGAAAAATATGCTGGTCTGGGGAACCCCTTGAGAACCACTGTTTTATTTACTAGGAAGAAAGAAAAAAGACAAACATACAGATTTCTATTTTATTGAAAATGATATTCTATTAAAATAATGATATTTTATTGAAAATGATATTTTATCACATTATAACCTTGGTAAATTAAAACTGTAGTCAAACACTTGAAACCATTAGCATAAGAAAGCTGGCATTCTATTTTTCCAATGTAGGATGGACTATATATATATATCATCACAAAACATATTTGCTTGGTCATCAGTCCCTGAGAGGTAAAATGGTCTCACTCTCTCATACAAAATATGTCAAATTACTCTTTATAATAGTGTGAAAAAAAGAGAAAATAAGTTTAATTTTCATTTTAAAACAGGTAAATATTCATTTCCTTTTATATGAGTTTTGGAAAGAACGCTATGAAGAATGGATTGAAGAAGCAAGATGAAATGTACACAAAGCAGGTAGAAGACAATTTTAGTAAAATTGGACAATAAAAGATCAAAATCTGAGGTAATACAATAATAATGAAATAATGGTGATATGATACGGGGTCAGATGAGAGAAGCTATCAAAGTAGAGCTGCGCCTAGAGTGTGAAGTGAAAGTGAAGATGATGTCAAGAGTGATTTTTTAGATTTCTATCCTGGAAAACAGTCACTAAAGTAGTCATTCACTGATTACTAAGATCAGTAGTACTTAAAGTAGTACTTGTACAAGATTAAGGGAGAAAAAAAGTGAGTTCAGCATTAGAGATTCCTTAGTACTTACAGATGGGAAAGTTCTATTAGGCAGTCATATCTGAAGAAGTAGAGATCAGGGTATAGAGTCACAGCTTAGATACAGCAGTTTCAGAACATAAACAGTGGAGGACACATCTGCAATTAGAAAGCCAAGGTCATAATTTGCAACACATCAACACTAAATGAGTAGACAAAAGAAAAGAAGCCCATGAAGACTGAAAAGGAATGTCAAAGAAGGAGAAGCAGAAGAGAACCATGTTTCAGAATCTAAAAGAGAAGCTTCTTTTAACAGGGATCTGTACACTGTATCTGTTGACACAGAGAAGCCCAACAAGCTGAGGATTCTAAACAATTAGATTTGGAGATATGTCATCAGAGAGCTTTGTTGAAGTGTGATGAACAGATATTTAATGTCAGTGAAATGAAGAGAGGAAGTGAAGCAGGAAAGGAGGTAAGCACATAGTATTCTTTTGAATAATTTGCTGTGAAGTGAAGGATACAGAGGTTGTGGTTTTTAAAGAGAAGAGTTTCTTTATGGGAGGCTTAAACATGCTTATCAGGAAAAATCCAGGCAAAAGAGATGAAAAGGTTAAAGCTCAGGAGTGGGGGGAGGGGGGGGGGAGGGAGAAAGAGAGAATAACTAAGAACACACACATACGTAAGTTCTTTTTAAGCAGGAGGTATACCTTTTTCTTGAGGCTTGAAGAAAAAGAAGGCTGAATACACAAATTGATCTATGTGTAGAAAGGTGAAGAAGTCTGTAAGTGATAGCCTATAACATTTTCCTTTATTTGTTTGTTTGTTTGTTTGTTTTTGGTTTTGCCCAGGGCTGGGTTTGAACCCACCACCTCCAGCATATGGGGCCAGCACCCTACTCCTTTGAGCCACAGGCACTGCCCTGCCTCTAACTTTTTCATGAAGTAGCAGGCAAAGTTATTTACTGAGGCAGAAAGGAATCTTGATAAATAGTTTGGAAAGAGAGAAAAGGTTTGGAGGCATCACTGCAAAGAATGGAAGAGTCCATAGGGACACATGAAAGAATCACAGAGTGGTGCTAGAACCTAAGTAGGGTACTAGACCATAAATGTGTAATGACATTATTTTTCTCAACAGAATGCAATATAGTCCATGTGAGGAGTGGATATGCAGAACTGAAGGATGAGTCAATGGATAATTTGCTTTGTCAGAATGACAACGATAGGGTTAGGAAATTGAGGATGCTGGTAAGAGAGAAACTCACTTATGGACAACAAGTCTAGGATATTTATGAAAGTAAACAGAACTATGAATGTAATGATGGACTCAGAGAAAAGGCAGGGTTCAAAGTGTTAGAGAGTGTGCAATTTAAGAGATAGGAGTAACGATCAGTAGTTGTATTATTTTACATTTATATAACACTACGATCTAAGTATTGTTGATTATAGCCCAATCTGAAGATGTCCCAGCTTACAGATAAATTGGACAAATTGGGTTTATGTCCTCAATTTAAATCTAATACACAGAGATATGTAGTTTCTTGTGGTCACACATATATTAAATGGTAAATATGGAATTTAAACTAGGTAACTTGGCTATACAAGTTGTAATTAATACTTTATGCTGCTTCCCCATTGACATTTTAGATTTCAGAGTTGCTCAAGGCCAATAGCTTTCAATCTTGTCTGCACTTCAGACTTTTTAGCCAGTCCACTCTCAGAAATGAGAAACTCTGGGAGTGGGATTCAGGGATTAGTGGTTTACAAAATTCCCCAGGTGACTGCAATGTGCAGACAAGGTTGAGAACCACTGATCTATACCTAACTGAAGAAGCATTACAGGTCAATATGATCATATCAATGGGATCAAACACTACCAAAAAAATGGTCCAACCCAGGTGGAATCTAATAGAATTCAGAACCTCTAAGGATAATGAAATGGTACACAAATAAGGCAAAAATCCAAATGCTAATCTCTTTAGAGAACAGTGATAAAAATTAATGCTCAACTTCCATCCCTTGTCCCTGAGTATAGCAGAGGCCTTTATCCCCAGGTTCAAAACTACATTATAAAAAGTCAATGATCTACCCAGGAAAACCCAGGCTCTTAAGTGTACGTTCCACATATGAAAGCAAAGCTCTTTCAATTTGGCATTAGCCTAAGGCGTGTGTTGGGAACAAGGGTCAGGGATATACACAACTGTGTGCTTGCTCAACTTATGCAGCCTAAAAATGAAGCCTACCAAACCAAAAGCTCACAACTACCTAGATCTCAAATCTCTAGATGAGAAAACAAGCCTAAATATCTGTGTAAGAAACCCACACCAGCTGATATAATATATTCATTAATATTAATAAACAACTACAGATTGCCAAATAATCTGTTTGATTTTAATGAGGGAATATCAATTATGGAATACATTATTTTATGTCACTAAAAAAAGAAAACACTGCCGAATAAATGGTAACATGCTATAGATTCTAAGATGCATCCTAATTTCAGAAACATTAAAATCTAGAAAGAAAAGAATATACATTTAGAATTGATGAAATTTAGAATTTGGAGGAAAATTAGTAGCATTAAAAATTAAAATAAAATCACTCACCTCAAAACAGAAAGAATTAAGAAACTGAAAATATTTTAAGTATGTACAGAACAATTTAAGAAATTATTAATTGCACAACATAAAATGGGCTACTATATCAAAATAAAAAAATATAAATAAAAGGAGTTTTAGCGATTCAGAATGTGATTAATAATTTTAAAAAGTCAATAAAAGGGCTATAAAAAATAATTGAAAAAATTCTCAGAAAGTAAACAAACAAAGAAAGAATAGGGGGAATTCTGGGAAGATGGCTGACTGGTAGCAACCCTAGGCAGAGGCTCCTGAGCAGAGGGAAAAAAGGGACAGAATTGGACTCTATGAAGCCAAAGGTGGGGAGCTGAACCAAGAAAGAAGTTTAGCAAGGTGTAACTCCAAGGAAGAGCATTCAATAAAACAAATTTCATGTACAAAGCCTATCGACTAGAGATTGGGAGACCCCTTCCCCAAGCAGGAGGCTTGCTGTAGCCTATCTGCAAATGAGCAGGGAACAAAAGAACTCTCATTTTACCTCACTGGAGAGAGACACTAAACTCCAGGTCTCTTTCTCCAGGGAGGTCCCACTTATGAACCTAGACACCACCCACCAAGCATAAAATTGAACACAAATTTTCCCCCACAAGTCCAAACTCCCAGTCCACCCTTCCCCCTCACATGGTAGTCTGAAGTTCTGTCCCCTACAGAGCAGTGTTTGGTCTTGTCCTGACAGATCTGGGCATAGTGTGGACTGCCAACCATTAGGACAAAATCTGTGACTAATGGGGAAGAAAAAGGCTATGGGGAGAAAGGGACACTCAGTGGGAGGAGGAACAGTCCCCTGGTTATGACTATGCCTGGCCAGTGGTGGTGTTGACCCTCAGTTTGGGCTGTATCTGGTGGGACAGGGTACAGAACCCCCGGCTATGGTGGCACCCACAGTGGGAGAGTGGTTGCCCTATGTGGACTGAGTTTGGCAGACAGGGCTGGTCCCTAGCCCCTGCTGGGCCTGCAAACAGAGGCTTTCTAGGCATGGACTAAGACTTGAGAGCAAGGATATGGCCCCCTGATTCCAACAGAACCCTGGAGCAGTGCTTTGCTGGGTGGGAACCTAGACCTGAGGGCTAGGGCATGGTCTCCTGTCTCCAGTGTGAGCAAAGGCTTATCAGGTGAGGACTGAGACCTGCTAGTGGGGTGTGGTGCCCTGAATCTAACAGAGCCTGTGAACAGAGGCTTGCCAGGCAGTGGACTAAGACTGGCAAGGGTATTTTCTCCTGTCTCCAACTGGTCTGGCAAGCAGAGGCTAGCTAGGTGTGGACTGAGACCTGTGGGCAGGAGTGTGGCCCTTGGCTATAACTCACCCTGTGAGCAGAGAAGTGGACAACAGTGTGGACTGAGTCTGGTGGGTGGAAGTGTGGATCTCTGGCTCCAATTGTGCTGTTGAATAACTTTGAACCCCTCTCTGTTGAGCAGGGTTTGCACTGCCTGAGACAATTTAATTGGAACCTGTGTCTGGGGCTGTCCACTCGGGGACATTCTGAGGTTGACCTTTGAAGTTCTGTAGCAGAAAAGAACTAAAGGGTGGGGGCTGGGTGCTCCAGCTGTTTGTATCTCTTCAAAGTAGAGATTTAAACCGAATACTGAGGCTTCTTAGAATAGGGTAGATGTTGGCTGATGTCAAAGCAGAGCTAGCTTGTGCTACCTCACCAAGTAGGTCCTCATAGTCTCCAGCCAAAACTCTGAATGGGACCTTTGTAAGGTTGTAGGAGATAATCCACAATTACAAAGCCTAGTGCTTTGGTAAGGGGCTACCTCTACTACCTGGGAACCCCAATTCAACTTCACCCTACCAATTCTAATAACCAAATGGTGGAAAATAAACATGGTGAGGACCCAACAAAGAACTCTAGCAACATGAATAACAAGAGTAGATCACCGTCCCCCCCAAGAAATGACAAAGGAGATACAACTGAAGTTGCCATGCATAGACAAATGGCAGCAATGTCAGAAGTCGAATTCATAATATGGATTGCAAATGAGATAAATAGAATGGAAGAAAAGATAGAAATTAAATTCCAAAGAGTAGTTCTAAAATTGTCTCAAGAAATTAATGAATTCAAAGCCCAAGGCACCAAAGATATGGACATAATGAGAAAAGAGCTAGCAGAGCTCAAGGAAATGAATAAGTTAGTTGAGTTTGTAACTCAAAAATACAGTAGAATCCCTCAGTAATAGAGTTGACCAGGCAGAAGAAAGGATCTCTGAAACTGAAGACAAAGCTTTTGAACATTCCCAAACACTCAAAGAGGCAGACAAATGAAGAGCAAAAACTGATCATTCCCTGGGAGAGTCATGGGATCACTCCAAAAGATCAAACATTCATCTTATAGGAATTCCAAAGGAGAAGAGGATGGCCCTAAAGGTACAGATGCTCTACTCTACTCCAAGAGATTCTGGAGGAGAATTTCCCAAGCATTACAAGAGATAAAGAATTTCAGTAAGACAATTTCAGAACCCCAGCAAGACCAAATTAAAATAAAGCATCTCCCAGACACATTGTGATTAATTTTGCCAAAGTTAAGACAAAGGAGAAAATTCTGCAAGCAGTTAGATGTAAGAAAAGTATCACCTACAAAGGAAGAAGTATCAGAATGACTGCAGATCTCTCAGCCGAAATGTTTCAAGCCAGAAGAAGATGATCATCAATTTTCAGTCTCCTAAAACAAAACAAATTCCAGGGCAGGATCCTGTATCCAGCTAAACTGAGTTTCATTTGTGATGAAGAAATCAATGACATAGACATGTTGAAGAAATTTGCCACAACTAAACCAGCTCTCCAGGATATTCTCAGACTCATCCTTCACAACAACCAGCACAATGCTCTACCTCCAAAGTAAACTCATCCAGAAAGTTTTGAACAAAACCCAATTTCCACAGTGGTGAAAGGATTAAAAATGTCCACTGAACATCCGAAAATCATGACACCCCAAATGCAACCAGGCTTATGAATTCTCTTAATTAATATGAATGGTTTAAATTGTTTGTAAAGAGGCAACTGGATACATAAACTCAGAGTGTCTATCTGCTGTTTACAATCTCACCTTACCTTAAAAGATAAAAATAGACTTAGGGTAAAGGGATGGAGTTTTACAATACAGGCAAATGGAAACCAGAAAAAAGCAGGTACTGCAATTTTAGTAGCAGATACAATTGGCCTTAAACCAATAAAGATAAAGAAAGATAAGGAAGGTCATTACATATTTGTCAAGAGAAACACCCAACATGAAGAGATTTTGATAATTATGCACCCTACCAGAATGCTCCTCAATTCATAAAGCAGACCCTAATGGATATGAATAACCTGATATCTTCCTGCACTATAATAGTTGGAGATTTTAACATCCCTATGACAGTTTTGGATAGATCCTCCAAGAAGAAATGAAACAAAGAAATATTAGACCTAAACCTGACACTAGAACAAATGGACTTTACAGACCTCTACAGAACATTTCACCCTAATAAAACTGCATACACATTCTTCTCATCAGCCCATGGGTCATCCTTCAAAATAGGTCATATCCTAGAACACAAGTCTAACCTCAGTAAATTTAAAAGTATAGAGATCATTTCTTGTATCTTCTCAGACCACCATGAAATAAAAGTTGAACTCATCAGCAACAGGAATCTTCATACACAAACACAGTCATGGAAACTAAATAATCTTAGGCTGAATGATAGCTGAGTCAAAGACAAGATTAAGAAGGAAATCACCAAATTTTTGGAACAAAATGATAATGAAGACAGAAATTATCAAAACCTCTGGGATACTGCAAAGGCAGTCCTAAGAAGGAAATTTATAACATTGGAAGCTTTCATCAAGAAAACAGAAAGAGAGGAAGAGAACAACTTAATGGATCATTTCAAGCAACTGGAAAAGGAAAAACATTCCAACCCCAAACCAAGCAGGACAAAAGAAATAACCAAAATTAGGGCAGAATTAAATGAAATTGAAAACAAAAGAATCATTCAGAAGATCAATGAAACAAAAAGTTGTTTTTTATTTATTTTTTTTTTTTGAAAAGATTAACAAAATTGATAAACCTTTGGCCAACCTAACCAGAAATAGAAAAGTAAACTCTTTAATATCCTCTATCAGAAATGATAAAGGAGAAATTACAATAGGTACTTCAGAAATTCAAAAGATCCTCAATGATTACTACAAAAATCTCTAATGAAAATCTTAAGGAAATAGACCAATACCTGGAAGCATGCCACCTCCCTAGACTCAACCAAAAAGAATTAGAAATCTTGAATAGACCTATATTAATCATTGAAATAGCATCAACATTACGAAATCTCCCAAAAAAGGAAAGTCTGGGACCAGAAGTCTTCACATCCAAATTCTATCAAACCTTTCAAGAGGAACTATTACCTATATTATACAACCTTTTCCAATGCATAGAAAAAGAAGAAATACTTCCCAACACATTCTATGAAGCAAATATCACCCTGATACCCAAACCAGGACAGGATCCAAGAAAGGAAGAAAATTATACACCAATATCATTAATGAATATCTAAGCAAAAATATTCAATAAGATCTTAGCAAACAGAGCATCAAACACATCAAAAAAATTATACACCATGATCAAGTTGGTTTTATTCCAGAGTAACAGGGTTGGTTCAACATACACAAATCCATTAATATAATACATCACTTCAATAAAATAAAAAACAAGGACCATATGATTCTCTCAATTGATGCAGAAAAAGCCCTTGATAATGTCCAGCAACATTTCATGATCAGAACACTTAAGAAAATAGGCATAGAAGGGACATTTCTTAAACTTATAGACACCATCTACAGCAAAACTACAGCCAATATCATATTGAATGGTATAAAATTGAAAACATTTCCACTTAGATCAGGAACGAGGCAAGGATACCCACTGTCTCCATGCTATTCAACGTAGTAATGCAAGTTTTAGTCATCGCAATCAGGCAAGAGAAGCTGATCAAGGGTATCCAAATAGGGTCAAAGGATATCAAACTTTCACTCTTTGCTAATGATATGATCCTATACCTGAAAAATCCCAGGGACTCAACTTCAAAACTCTTAGAAGTGATCAAGGAATACAGCAGCGTCTCAGGATACAAAATCAATACTCACAAGTCAATAGCTTTTATCTACGCCAACAATAGTCAAGCTGAAAAAACAATCAAGGACTCTATTCTTTTTACAATAGTGCCAAAAAAGATGAAATATCTGGGAATTTACCTAACAAAGGATATGAAAGATCTCTATAAAGAGAACTATGAAACTCTGAGAAAAGAAATAGCTGAACATGTTAACAAATGGAAAAACATACCATACTCATGGCTGGAAAGAATAAACATTGTTAAAATGTCCATACTACCCACAGCAATCTATAGATTTAATGCAATCTCCATTAAAGCACCATTGTCAAACTTTAAAGAACTTGAAAAAAATAGTACTTCTTTTTATATGGAATCAGAAAAAACCTCCAATAGCAAATACATTACTCAGAAATAAGAACAAATCAGGAGGTATCATGTTACCAGACTTCAGGCTATAGTATAAATCTATAGTGATCAAAACAACATGGTACTGGCACAAAAACAGAGTGGTAGATTTATGGAACAGAATAGAGAAACAAAGATGAACTTAGCTACTTATCATCATTTGATCTTCAACAAGCCTATCAAAAATATTCAGTGGAAGAAAGACTTCGTATTTAACAAATGGTGCTGGGTGAACTGGCTGGAGACCTGTAGAAGACTGAAACTGGACCCCCACCTTTTACTATTAACAAAAATTGATTCTCACTGGATAAAAGACTTAAACTTAAGACTTGAAACTATAAAAATACTAGAAGAGGGCAGTGCCTGTGGCTCAAAGGAGTAGATCACCAACCCCATATACTGGAGGTGGTGGGTTCAAACCTGGCCTGGACCAAAAAATAATAAATAAAAATACTAGAAGAGAGTATGGGGGAAACACTTGAAGAAATTGGCCTGGGAGAATATTTATGAGGAGGAACTGCAGGCAATTGAAGCAACACCAAAAATACATTACTAGGATCTGATTAAACTAAAAAGCTTTTGCACAGCCAAGAGCACAGTAAGTAAAGCAAACAGACAACCTTCAGAATGGGAGAAGATTTTTGCAGGTTATGTTTCCAACAAAGTTCTGATAACTAGAATCTACAGAGAACTCAAACTAATCAATAAGAAAAGAACAAATAATCCCATTTCTATGTGAGCAAAAGACTTGAACAGAAACTTCTCTGATGAAGACAGGCACATGGCCTACAAACACATGAAAAATTGCTTATCATCCATAATAATCAGAGAAATTCAAATCAAAACCACTTTGAGATATCATCTAACTCCAGTAAGATTAGCCCACATCACATAATCCCAAAAATACAGATGTTGGTGTGGATGCAGAGAGAAGGGAAAGCTTCTACACTGCTGGTGGAAATGCAAGCTAATTCGACCTTTCTGGAAAGAAGTTTGGAAAACACCAGCGAACTGAAAGTAGACCTACAATTTGATCTTGCAATTTCCCTACTAGGTATATAGCCAGGTGATCAAAAATTATTTTACAACAAAGACATTTGCACCAGAATGTTTAGTGTAGCCCAATTCATAACAGCCAAGACATGGAAATTGCCCAAGTGCCCATCAACCCATGAATGGATTAACAAATCATGATATATGTACACCATGGAATACTATGCAGCCATAAAAAAGATGGAGACTTCACATCTTTTATGTTTACCTGATGGAGCTGGAAGGTATTCTTCTTAGTAAAATATCTCAAGAATAGATAAAAAAGTGTCCAATGTACTCAATACTACTATGAAATCAATATATAATCACCTACACACTCTGGCAAAATGTAACTATAGTCTAGAAAGTAGAAGGGAAGAGGAGAGACAGGGGAGGAGAGGGTGGTATGGGAGGAGGGAGGGTATTGGGGGGGGACCTCACCTAATGTGTATGAAGCATTTCAAAACTATTAAGAAATTAGTATAATTGCGATAGATGTGTTACTTAGTTCAATGTAAGCATTTCACATTGTATATCGAAGCAGTACCCTGAACCCCATAAATGCACCAATGTACAAAGTTATGATTTAATAAAAAAAAAAATAAACAGAAAGGATAGAAAATATGACGGGAAAGTTGAAAGCTAAGAAATCATTGCAGGATATCCAACACAAATTTGATGCATGTTTTAGAAAGAATAGATAAAACAAAAGGGAAGAGAAGATCAACAGAGAAATGCAAATGAAAACGACTCTAAGATATCACCTAACCCCAGCAAGATTAGCCCACATCAAAAAGTCCCAAAATACTAGATGCTGACATGGATGTGGACAGAAGGGAACACTTCTACACTGCTGGTGGGATTGCAAACTAATACAGCATTTTTGGAGAGAAGTATGGGGAATCCTCAAAGATCTAAAAGTAGATCTTCCATTTGACCCAGCAATCCCATTACTAGGTATCTAACCATAAGAACAAAAAACATGGGGGGGTGGACCATGATGGCAGACAGGATGGACATGTAGACCACCTCTCCTGAGCCATCAGGAGAGAAGAAGGGGTGTCTGGACTTTCCCTGACTGTGGATTATTGGTGTGAGACGCTCAGCTGGAGATGCTCAGTGAGGTGGCGAACTGCTATATCTGGGAGGTAATTTGGAACCACAGACTCTGCCGTGGAGATTCTTTCCTGCCTGGCCAAGCGACCAACAGGCCCCTCCCTTATGGAGGGCAGCAGCTTACGAACGCTGATAAAATCAAATGAACAGATATTTAATCCTGAATTGAGAGGGCATCTGAAAGGAGAGCTGCTCAAAACCATGGGGAACTGGGCAACCTGCTGGACAGGGGAAGGAAGCGCGCCAGGGAAACAGACATTTTGAACTAAGGGTGGGTGCCCTCCCCCAGACCAGCAGGGATTGAGTGGAACCACAACATTCCTGCTGGGGAAGGCTGGAGGGGGTTGGCGGTTCAGGCTGCGCTGCTAACTGGCCGGTCCCGATCGGAAAGGGAAACGTTGAATCATAAAACTCATAATTAGGTCCCTGAATCCTCCCGCTGAGCAAGCCGGCTCCCGCCGCGCCAGCTGCGCCAGCCCCGTGACCCAGCTCCCACCCAGCGGCAAACAAAGCAGCACCCCCCCCCCCAGCCGATTATAGTCGCCAGCTTCCAGGAGAACTTGGGAGCAGAGTGGACTGATTTGAGAAGCGTGGACTCCTGCACTGAGTGGGCAGGGTGGTCGCGAGTGCTGTCTGGAGCAAAATAGCTGAGATTTAACATTGCTTGGGTCACAAACTTTTACAGAAACTCAAAAATGGCGATCGGCCATGGAAGCCTGTTGCCATGTTAACAGTATAAACTGAGAATAAGGTATAGGCCTGGGAACTGCACGCAGTGCCACCTCTGTCCGGAAAGTATATAGCAGTTTGATTGTATTCCTACAAAAGCTGAAGCTTCCATCATACATGTGGAAGTGTATTTCTACATACAAGAATGGTTTTTTTGTAGACGGTGCCTTTTTTTTTTTTTTTTGGTTTTTAGTTGTTTGTGTTTTTGTTTTGTGGGTTTGTTTTTGTTCTTGTGCCTTGTTTTTTCCTCACCATTTACTTGGAGGAGCTTTTGTTAATTTTTTGTTATTACTTTTTAAATATATATTTTTTATTTCTATTTTTTCAAATTTTAATCTCTCCTTTCTTCTCTTTTAACTTTTCTACAAACACCACTTTTCTACCTTTTTAAAAAAATTATTGCACAACTATCACTATTTTTATTGCAGTTGTTTTTATGTTGCTGGTGTCGTGGGTGTTGTCTGTATGTCTATGTGACTCCATTTATTTCTATATCTATGGGCTAATGTGTCTGGTAGCTTTTGTATCTGTCTATTTACTCATTTGCTGTCAATGAGCTCAGTGTTCCAACCTGCAACCCTGAGCTCAAAGCACTCCTTTCCACTCTCACTCTGAGGTCTGGAGGACT
>CAUYPK010054122.1:0-38477 GCA_963574355.1 Loris lydekkerianus | reverse complement strand
ATCCAAAAAAAAAAAAAAAAAAAAAAAAAAAAACCAAACAAACAAACAAAAAAAAAAATAGAAGGACTAAATATGGAAACATTGCTAAAGAGATTTGGTAGGGACATAAAAATAACAAGGTTATGACGAATGAAGATCCGCAAACGAAGTTATCCACAAGATATTTGGAACGTAATGCCTACAAGAATTCAAATCTCATATTCAAAAGAAGAAAATTGGGTTTGCCATATGCTACAGGAACTTGTTCCCTGTTAGGAACTTCTGCAACTGATGCTGGAAAATAGTCTTTTCTTCTTTTTTTGGTTGTTAGATCTGGCTGTCATTAGCTTCTCGTCTGGAGTAATGAAGGAGATAGGAAGTGCTGGCATTCCATTTTTAGGGAGCTCAGTGTCCCAATTCTATTTACTTTTTACCCACAAGGAAATCTCCTTATTTAACCTTTTAAAAATGTATCTTACATCAGACACACCACATCCTCTTGGGTCCCTTTTCATGAGTAAGTGGGATTCAAGTCTGGCTTCACTCTAGTGTCCTGTCCAGAGTTTTTAGAAAATTCATGTCCACGCCACACCCTGGAGAAATTAAGTAACAATGTATGGAGAGCATGGGAATTGTTTTTTGAGACAGTCTTGAGAACCACTAGTCTAGCACAGTGATCAGAAAACTATGACATGCAGGCCAAATATGGTCCATCTTCTGTTTTCGTAAATGCAGTCATCAGGCGCTTAATCGCTCGCGGGGATATGTTCAGAGAAATATGTCCTTAAGCGATTTTTATCATTGTGTGAATGTTATACAGTGTACTCACATGGACCAAATGGCATAACCAAATGGCATAGCTGACTGCTCACCTACGATATACAGCATAACCTGCTGTCCTGTCCACTGTCATAATGTAGTCTGTTGTTGACCAAAACGTAGTGATGATGGGTGCATGGCTGCAAAGTTTTACTGGGACATGGCCATACATCATCCCTGGCTGCTTTCACACTACAGGGCAGAGTTGAGAGTTGACAGGAAGGTTTTGGCTATTAATACCTAAAATGTTTACTCTCTGGCCTATTCTCGTAAATGTTTTCCAATTCTACATCCCTGTTCTATATAGTCCATTAGAATTTATCTGAAAATAACTCCAAATGACCAATGCAATCCTCTCATTTTATTGACAGAGGGAGGGGTTATGATTTACCCATGGTCACTGGGAAGGTTCTAACCTTCAGGACAAGCATCTTCTAACTACATCATGTGCACAGAGACGCATGGATACAATGCATGTGGTTTCCCCTGTTTGTCACAACTAATGAACCAACATCAACACATTGCTATTAATTAAAGCCTATTCTTTATTTGAATTTATTTTTTACCTAAAATCCTTTTTCTGTTACATGAGCCCATCCAGAAAACATTACATTTGGTCATGATGCTTCCTTCCTTTGGCTCCTCTTGGCTGTGACAGTTTCTCAGATTTCATTTTTGGTGGTGTTTGCAGTTTTGAGGGCTATTAGTCAGGAATTTTATAGAATATCCTTTCATTTGGGTTTGTCTGATGTTTTCCTCATGATTTTTTGGGGTTATTCGTGGATTTCAGGGAAGTAAAATAACATTTTCATCACATCTTATCAAGACTGTATATCAACGTGACTTAGCACAGTTGATGCTAATCTTGATTACCTGGCTGATGCTGTGTTTGTCAGGTTTCTTCACCATAAAGTTACTGTTTTTCCTCCCTTCCCATAGTATGTTCTTTGGAAAAAATTCACCATGCACAGCCCACACTTAGGGAGTGGGGAGTAGTGCTCTACCTTGTGAATGTTGCATTAACATAAATTATCCCTAGAATGAGAGATTTGTCTTTTCTCCCTCATTTATTTAGTCAATCATTTATCTGTATCAGTATAGACTAGTGAATATTTGCATTTTAACATTTATTAAGTCATTAAAGATCTACAGGGCATGATTCTGGGCCAAGCACTATGCCCAGAGACAGAGATACAATAGTTCTTTGAAAATAGCCTCAAAGAACTTAGGTCAGTGGTCCCCAGTATAACACAACCCAATTGATGCCACAGAGTGATAGTCGTAGTGTGCACAGGATGCTGTGTGCAGGCACTACTAGCATCGTGCCATGCTATCAACTCCTTTATTCTTCACATGGATCCATCAGGGGATCAGAAAGCAAAACACAGTGAAGTACCTTGCCCAAGGTTGCATAGTATTAAGCAGCAGACACACTTGGAGAAGGATCTAGTTAGGACCTTTAATCATGGCACTAAATTGTCTCTCGTGTGAGGGGCTGTAGGAGCCCACAGGGAAATCATGGGATCCTGTCTTGCCGGTAGATATGCCTGGCCAGGTCCTCTGCCAGAAAATAAAGACAATTTAGCTGAAACAAATTCTGACCTGACAGTTGTAATATGTCTTTAGTCAGGTGCTCTCTTGAGAATCCTGAAGGAACAGAGGGTGAGTAGTAGCTTTGGCTCTTTGACTGCAATATTTAGGATCTTCCTACCTGCCAGTCTGTCCCAAGGGACCTCCTTTTGACTACAAATTTCTTCCTCCTCTTGTGAGTGACTGAGAGGCTGTCTCCTGGATCCCCTTTTCTTTGTCTTCCTAAAAGCATGTTTGGATTTTGATGACAATTGTGGAGAAGATGGTGTCCTCAGGTCAGCAGTGATGAGACACACTTTCTAAAGGATGTCTGCTTCCTTATTTTCTTCTGCCATTATTGCCTTCAAAGGCTAGGGAAGGTCATAGGAAGGTTCTTACAGAACAGTATGAAGAAGTCAGAGAAGAAAGAAAAGATGAGCACATCAACAGTCTTTTCTCCATTAAACATCTACAGGGCATGGTGAATTTTTTCCAAAGAGCATAGTATGGGAAGGAAGAAAAAACAAGTAAAGTGATTTCCCAGGAATCTCTTTGGCTCAGCTGGGGTCACATGAACACCAGGGAACCAATCACCACATCCAGGGAGACTGGATGTTCTGATTGGCCAGGTGAGGACCCTCTTCCTGCGCTAGCCCCAGGTTGGTGGAGCAGGAAGGCACCACAAGTGTGGAGATGGTGTCTGTGCTCTGTACAATGGCTCTGTGCTGCCATTGTGCTGGACATGACAGGTCTGGCACCCAACAGCTGTGGGCTTTGCCCATTTCATGATGAAGGTCAGGAAGATGAAGCACAAGGAAGGAACTAGGGAGAAGAAGGATCCCGGAAGAAGGCAGAGGTTATAAGGGAAGTTTTGTGGCAGCGTCTGTGCTCTTTAGTGGCTCCACATTGAGACTAGGACTGCAGGGGCTGCAGGTATGAAGATGAGCTTGACAGTCCCACCCCATAAGTGGCTCACTGTTCATTGGAATTGGCAAGATCTTGGGGTCCCTGTGGAAGGGGGACCACTGGCCAGTATTTGGGGGTCATGAAAAAGCAAGCATTTAACTAGATGAATGGCTGAGAATTCACCATTCATGGAAAGAATGACTGGAAAAGAAAAAATGTGTTTTGGGATTGGGGTACCACGGATGTAAAGGCACAGGAGCACGAGAGAGATGAGAGAGTGGGAACTGGGAGGAAGGGATGAGAAGCATGAGGTACAGTGTTTGATACGCGTAGTTATCAGGACTCCTCTGGCTGTGAGTGACTGAGACTCAGGTTGAGATGCATGTTATTAAAGAGAATGGAAACTGGTTGGATCCAGGACTCAAGAGTGTCCTTCAGCATCAGTCTACTTGTCTCTTTTCTCTTCTCTATTTGTCTCTTTCTCAGATAAGACTTTCCAAAGTGGGAGCCAAGAAGGTCTCCAACAGCAACAACTTCCATCCTGGAAACTAGGAAACCTGAATGAAGAAAAAGTATCTTTCCCCAAAAGGTGAGCGAGAGGCTTAGGTAGGGCTTGTGCACTTGTCCTTAAGATGATTACTATGGACAATGCTCTGAGGTGTTTTGATGGGTCAGATCTGGACCCGGCGGGGTCTTCCTTGTAATCTGGGAGTGAATCTTCACCAAGGGAATGAGCTGTATGAAGACTAGGGAAGGGTTCTTATCCCTAAAGGAGCCGTGTGCTGCTTAGGAAAGTAGAGATGGCCAAGGCAGAGAGAAGAACCAAATATCCATTACAAGCAAAGGATGGAAAGATGAAATCGGAAAGCAAGTTGGGGTTCTCTTGTAATCCAAATTGAGATCTGAAGAAACACAGCCTTTGAGGGAATAAACAGGATTTCTAAAGGTAAGATAAAGAGTTCTCTTGGTGTTGTTTTGTTCTATTATGAAAATAAATAAACTGTTGAAGCGATTTAAAAAATCATTTTCTCTCTTTGGCATAGAACCATAGCTTGGCCTAGAGATATAATTTTTATTGTCTGCCCATTGTTTGCAATACTGCAAGAACAGGAATATAAACGAGTATTATTAAAATAAAAAGTCTCTATTTGTCTCAATGTTTATAGGTGGGAGAACACTTTAGGTGGGTGGGTAAGCGAGGTGACTTGAAAATGCAATTCAAAAGAAAAAGAGACATAAAAGCAAACCCTCTTCTTCTCCCATCCACTCAGACCTACTGTCCTTGCAGGGGTGAAGGTCTGGGCTCCGCAGAGAGTGTGTTCTGTCTGTCTTTTGAATAGTAGTGAAGCGTAAATCCCCAGCAGGAGGAGGGAGACCATCACTCCTCTCTACTCTTCAGTTCGTGTCAAACTCCAGGACAGGCAAACAAGCCAGTGGGTCACTGGTTTTAAATATATCTGTGACTCCTCTCCACACATCCTATCCTTCTGGATGGGAGGGGACTGCAGAATCATTGTCTCTTCTTCAGAAACATTTTAGGTGTGAGAAAGCTTGAGGCATGTTAGATGCCCCTTTATGCTGACCCATACTGTATTTTACACGGAGCTACAATATTTCTTTTTTGTGTGTGAAAAGTAGAGGCGAAAAAATGTTATTTTCTCTTCAGTCAGCAGCACGATTGCCTCATGCTGATGAATACCAATGAAAAGAGGGAAGGTAGGAAGTATGAAAAGAGGGAAGGTAAGAAGTATGGAGAATCCTTAAAGAACTCAAATTAGACCTCCCATTTGATCCTGCAATCCCATTACTGGGCAGGAATCCCATTACTATGATAGAAAAAATAATTCTATCATAAAGACATTTGCATTAGATTGTTTATCGCAGCAATTTACAATCAGCAAGATGTGGAAACAGCCTAAATGCTCACCAACCCAGGAAAGGATTAACAAATGGTGGGATATGCACACCACAGAATACTATTCATTCATCAAAAGATGGAGACTTTACATCTTTTGTATTAACCTGGATGGAGGTGGAACACATTCTTCATAGTAAAGTATCACAAGAATGGAGGAGCAAGTATCCAATGTAGTCAATACTAATATGAAACCAGTAGACGATCTAATAGATGCCACATAAGGGAAAAACCTCAAATCAATCCAAGATGGGGGTTGGGGGAATGAAGAGGCAGGGAGGGAAGAGGTAAGGAGGATGGGTGTGCTCGCTCTTAATGGGACTATGGTGGGGGGGGGTATGGTACACAATTATAAGAAGGACTCTACCTAACAAATGCAAACATTGTAACCTAATTCTTTGTACCCTCAAATTAACCTGAAACAGTTTAAAAAAAGAGGAAAGGTTTTGCACATGTGACTTATCAAAAATTAAACTTGTTTATCTCATCAAGGGTAGAGTTTGCTAAGTTTTTCCCATAAGGCAAATGTTTAGAGATTTCCCATCACTTGTGTATCTCCCCAGAATTAATGGTTCCACCTGCTATGACCTAAGATTTAAGAAACTGGAGTCGCTTTCTCCATCGCAAATTATCCTGTGCTGTGTGCCGTGAATAGTGTCACCTTCATGGGGGTAAAATGGTTCTGTAAGTAGGTCATCAATTGCCAGCATTTCAGATTAAATCCGAATTCCACCCACCTCAAACAGCAGTTACTTCACCAAAATTGTCTATTTTTATTTTTCATTTTTTTTTTTTTTTGAGACAGAGTCTCACCACGTCACCCTCGGTAGAGTGCCGTGGCGTCACAGTTCACAGTAACCTCAAACTTTTGGGCTTAAGTGATTCTCTTACCTCAGCTTCCCAGGTAGCTGAGACCACAGGCACCTGCCACAATGTCTGGCTATTTTTGGGTTGTAGTTGTCATTGTTTTCCAGCAGGCCTGGGCTGGGTTTGAACCCACCAGCTCCAGTGCATGTGGCCGGCGCTCCAGCCGCTGAGCCACAGGTGCAGTGCCCAAAATTGTATATTTTTGTTCAATTTCTTAACACAGTGTAAACATTATGTTTATATATGTTTTGTAAAGCCAGCTTAAGGATGGAGTACAGATATGCCAAGTGAAATATGCTTATCCTTTAAATATTATTGGCATGAGAGCCTAATGCAACACTCAGTTTCTGTTATCAGGGATGTTTTGGTGTCTGATATAGTTGGTACCCCCTGATAGTTCTCACAGACATTCCAGAAGGAATCTCTTTGGCTCAGCTGGAGTCACATGACCACCAGGGAGCCAAACACCATGTCCAGGGAGGCTGGATGTTCTGATTGGCCAGGTGAGGACCCTCTTCCTGAGCTAGCCCCAGGATAGTGGAGCAGGTAGGCACTTCAAGTGTGGAGGTGGTGTCTGTGCTGTGTACCAAGCTGCTCACAAGACCCCTTGTATCAGCACTAATAGGGTGATGAGCTAACATGGCAGGATCAAATCCACAACCTCTTGACGTGGCCTGCCTAGGGGGTCAGACAGCTCATTTTACAATCCAGGGAATACTAGCCACCTATCTTATGGTTCTGAGAATTGACTAAAAAGGGACCCATAAAAATTCCTTTTATGTTTGGAATCTCCAGTTGGCTTCTACCCACCTATACACTCTCTCCTCCAAACTCCTAAGTCCTTTCCACATGACCCACATATCCCTGTCATTTCTTGATATTGCCTCTAATTCATCCATGAGCTGTTTAAGAAGAGGTCTGCCATCAAATACTTACAGCAATGCCTCTGTGCACCAAGTCCTGGGCACTCTCCATCTCCATTCAGGCAGGTAGTCCCTATCCTCTAGGACTTCACGGTCAGGGAAGCAGCTCCATCTGTGTCAAATGGTGGTTAGTGGTGGCGGAGAAACTCGTGCCTGGCTAGGTCATAAACCAGGATTATAAAAGGGTTAGTGGCCCCTGTATGTTTTTGGCTACCACGTGTTTTAGGGGTCACCAAGAACTTGCAGTGACTTTGAGTATGGCTCAGCATGCTCTGTGCAGGTAGCCTCAGCCAGCACTGACTTGTCTCACTGCAGGCCAGCCTGACGGTGCAGGGAGGTCTGTTTTCTCCTGCTCCTTCATTCTGCTTTGGAACCTCCATGTGTTTACTTCTCCCCTTTGACTTCTGGTCTACCTATGTCTATACAGGTTGAGCATCCCCCTATCTGAAAAACCAAAATCTGGAATGCTCCAAAATCTAAAACTTTTAAAATGTCAACATGAGGCCACAAGTGGAAAATTCCACACCTGATCTCTTATGACAGGTCATAGTCACAGGTGCATGGTACACAATTTATTCAGCATCCTTGGGGGAAAAATACCTCCTCCTACAGCCCCATTCTGCTGCAATGCATATTCTTCACACATGACCAAGTTATCTCCTACAAGTGCATCCATCCACAAGGTGTAATAAAATGGCAGAAGCACAGGCTGAACATGTCAATGGCAGATTCCTCACAATACCCCACTTGGGCAAGACCTATGTGCATGACTCACTGTAGGTTTTTTCCCTCTTATTCTCTGCTCAGTGATGTAAAGATATTGTTGAAAATATGAGAAGGTGTTTAGATACCTCTATAGTTAACAGTGATAAGGAAAGACACGGGAAGTTAAGCTGTTAGAAAGAGTGGATGGCAGTGTGGGTATGAAACGTCTTACAGATGAGTGTGGTGTTAGAGTGACCTTCATATATGACCTAAGAAACAGAAGGATGCACTGTTGACATTGGTGCTGAAAGTGATGAACAGAAGAAAGAAAGGAGTAGGATAAACAGAGAAACAGTGCACACAGCTAAAAATGAAGATCTTTAGCAGGCACGGAGGGCAGATCCATCAGCAGGACTGAAAGCCTGCCTTGCTGCTGTTCCCTCTGTGTAACCCTGGTACGGGTGTTCTGATGATGCCACTGCTCTGCTTGGTTACCCTGAACACATTATATTTTCACCGTGCTAATGGTATGTCATACTTTTTACTAAGTACTTATGTATGAAAAACTTGGAAGAAAATGATTGCTCGCCAGTCACATGTTAATTCAGAGTCAGGAATGACGGTGATGCCAAACAACCACAGATTGTCCACATGGGTGGCTGAGATAGTGACATCTTTGTTTTCTGATAGTGCAGTGTACACAAACTTTGTTTCAAGCACGGAATTATTAAACATGTGATATAAAGTTACCATCAGCTACACGTATGAGGTATATATCACACATAAATCATTTCTGTGTTTAGATTTGGATCTCATCCTCAAGATGACTTACTATGTATGTTGAACACTCCAAAATCTGAAAAAAATATGAAATCTGAGACATATCTAGCCCTAAGCATTTTGGATAAGAAATACTCAACCTGTATTGTAGTTAGGATCAAGAGCAACCAGACAGATGTAGGAGAGTGCTCCGAGTGTAGCCACACTCACACTTAGAACAAGCTGGAGAAGGCCCAGATGTACAGATGCTAATGGACAGCCCTCCTGCACGCTGACCCTGGGCAGTGCAACTTGTGGAGCTTGTCTCCTTCAGGGCTGGGGTAGAACAGACCCTGATGAACATTTTCAATGAGGGTAGGGCGGTTAAGGCAATTCCCTTCTTCAAACTCACTTTGGAGCCTGGAAAGTTCTCAGGCACCCCCTGAAGCTCAGCATCAAAGCTGGCTACTCCTGCATTTGAACTTGCCTGACAACTGATTTGGCTGTGGGCAGCCCTCAGCTCTTTGCCTCTCTCAAGCCCTAGTGGCTTCAGGGAAGGAGGCAGTGACAATCCAAATATGGCTCCATCCGTGAGGCTGGTGGAAGCTTGGGTACCCACTGTGATGGTGATGTTGGAAGCTGCCTGGTTTTCCTGTGGGAGTGAGTGTCCACCCACAGGAGGGGACATCTTCCTGGGAAGGTGAGCTGTGGCTGCCATGTTTCCGTGTCCATCTCCCCCTGCCAGGCCCTTCGAGGAAGGTGCTTTGTCCTAAAGCACTGCCCTTTTCATGGACAACTGGGCAGCCGTGTTGACCTCGGAGGAGCATTTCATGTCTTTCCCCTCAGTGTGCAGACTCTGTGCCCTGTTGATCCATGTGCAGCAGTGATACTTGATGCTTGTCTGAGATGCTCATTTGCTGTCATTAGGGCCACTCAGGGCCACTGTCATATAGGAATGTGCCAGTCCTGGAAAAATCCACTGATCAAATAATATCTTCCTCTCCCATTTCTTATTCAGCGTCTCTGAGTGTTGACAGCAAACAATGTTTTGTCTGCACATTCAATACACAGCCCATTACAAATATGCAATATGTGAGCATTTGGGCTTATTTTTAACATTGTGTCACAATTGAAATTATTCTACCTTTTGATTAACAAAGTCTGTGGAGGGAGAAGGAAGGGAGGGACAGGTAGGTAGAAGAGAGAGAGAGAGGAAGAGAAGAGAGAAGAGAGATCCTCTAATGCCTATTTAAAAACCATTATTACAGAAGCCACAGAAGACCAGTGGCTAATGCATAGATCTGTTCATAATTTTGCCTTCAGGAGACCACTGCATTATTTCTGAGAAGTTCCATGAGCCTGTTTCTAAACTTTTGCTCCAGCACCCCATCCAAACTGCCTAGGCTGGTATGAAATTTTCAGCCACTGAGCCACTTGCAGAAGACAATGTCCTAGAATCCACAGACACTCAGCGTCTTATATTTCAGGGCCAGCCTCATAGTAATTTTCACAGCTATGCTTAGGCAATAAAAGCAAGCAAACACACATGAACATCTTTGCTGCTAAGCTCGAAGTATTGACATATTTTAGCATATTGTAGTTTCTGTAAAGACAGAGTGTCGTTTTTCTCTTTGAAACATTAGAAACAAAGATGAATTTGAGCCATTTGGAAGGGATATTTAGATTTCTCTGTTAACACTTATTTCACCCCAAGGAGCACTTCCAGGCTTCTGTGAAAGTGCTTGGATTGATCTCTGAGAGGGAAGACACAGCATGCCCTCAATTTGACTATTTTAGAACTAATTAAGGTCCCTTGCTCCCGGCCAACAGTGCATGGGTGAACCTGCCAAAGCACACTTGGTTCCATTACGTGTGATTTAACTTTGCAGGTGGATGCATGCGGTACCCTTTTCTGAAAATGGAGATCCCCGGGGAGTTGTAAGTACCCCCAAAGCATAGCCTCTGGGTCATTCAGGAGAGGGATTTTAGAGGAAGTTGTGAAGACTGAAGCCCACACACTATGCACCTGCAGATTTTTTCTCTTCCTGTAATTTTTTTTTTTTTTTATTTTTCAAAGAGTTTTATTCTCTGTAGCAAAGCTGTGGCTATTAAAATGTATATTTGGAGATACAGAAATAGGGTAGAAACTGAAAATAAAGTGATGAGGAAAGGATAAATCATTCAGGCAGAACGAGCAGGATTTCCAGGGAGAGAAAGGGATGAAGAATAGTCGGGAGGGCTTTCCTCTGACTCAATCAGGAGAGATGATATCTAGGTTTCTCTGCAGCCAGCCAAGACTAACGGCTTCGATGGACAATATTTTACCAAGAACAATGGCTACTGCGTGGAAAGTCAGCAAAGAAATAACCTTTTCATAATAAACACTCTAGGTGAGCTGAAGTCAATACCATGTTGAGATACAACTACTTTGAAAGTAGGATTACCTTAGGCAGTACACTTATGACACAACAATTAAACTCCTGGGTGTACACCCCAAAGGAATAATGCATATGCCCACCTCAGACATGGGCATGCATTGTAATAGCAGATTCATGAAGAGCGGCCCAGATGGGAAACAATGTGCTAGGATATTACACAGCTATGAGAATGACCTTTCTAAGCAACGCAGAATAATCGGGACTGAATTTACCTTCAAAAAGACCCAAAAAGTAGGAAGAGATATATTTTTCAAAACACTGTACATCAGACAACAGAAGAGAGTGAGCCCAGCAAGGCAGACATGGGTGAGATGAAAGCTGTGACTGCACTCTCCAGGCTGCAGAGCCAGGCGGAGGCTGTGGACTTTCTGAATTGAGGAGAGGAGGCTGGAAGTCCCAGGAGACTCCTTGGCTGGAGTTCACAACACCTAGTACCAAAGAGAGAGCTGCTGCGAAAGACAGGGCAGCCAGAAGGTCTGCAGAGGGGTTCCCTGGAAGTGCTGCTCATCAGCACCTGTGTGTGGACAGCTCCAGAGGGCAGAGGAGGAGAAGCAGCCGAGAGCTGAGGGAGAACGCTGGCTGCTCATGCCGGGCTGGGAATAGGACCTCCTGAGATCCCACAGTGGAGATTCTCCACATATGCTATTGGCATCTCAATAAACAAAAGAAGCTCTGCTCAGGTATTGTGTCCAGCCCTGAATACACTGTGGAATCACACAGAGAGCTTTACAAGCCATAAATGCCCAGCACCCAGCACAGGTCAATTCATTTGGTTCAAGCAACAGAAATCATCTCCAGCTTTCTTAACCAATCAGAAAAGTAAATGGAAGAACGTCAGGAGGTCCCAAGAAACAAGAAGACGAGCGAGGAACAGGCCTCAGAAGAGGAAGCTCGAGGGACCCAGGTGGAAGAAGATATTTCCAAAATTACTTTAGTCAGTTGTTGTCAAAGGAAGTTCCAAACCTTCCTCACCTCTTGCATTTCTCAGATCTGCTCCCAGTCACTCACATGTGAAAGCATATCCACACTCTCTTTCCAGGAGCTATTTAAAGCCTTACCCTACTTTCCATTTATAGTTTGAAAATGTCTACTTTCCCCAGACTGAAAGCATCTTTTTTATTCTCTCCCATTGTGAACAGGTAAGGAACTGGTTTCCTGGGCAGGGAGACTTCTTCCACAGTTAAATCATGCTCCCCAGGTGCTGGCATTGAATCACAATATGAGATACCCACGTCAGTGAGAATGTTCATTCCCTGGATGAAGGGGAAAAGCGAGGTCCCTACGGAACAGAAGCAAACACAGGCTCTTGCCACCTTGGCCGAAGCCCTCCTCATCATGAATCTTCCGGGAGATGACTGCTCTACCATGTTTCCCAGGTTCGAATCCATCTTCCCCTCAATGGAGAGAGTGTGGGTGTGGCCACTATTCCTGCAGAGATCCGTCTAGACTGCTGGTCCAGACTCTGATACAAGACCTGGGTGATGAATGACACTGCTTGAGAATGAAGGAAGAACATCCTATCTCATGCCACATCAAAAGGGACATGTTTATGATAACAGCCAAAGCCTCACCCCTTCTATTTTTAAGCCATTTTTTACCCATCCCTGTGTAATGAAAACCTATCCCTGCCTCAAAATCCTCATGGCTGCCTCCCAGCAGAACACTTGGCCTGACAGTTCTCAGCCCACTGCCAATCTCTGCATTCAAGCCATGGGTCTTGATATTTTCCCCAAGAACAAAAGATGACTTTTTCCAGAAGACTTGTGTTTATAATCTACCTCTCAGCTTCAGGCAAATATAACCCAAAGGAGCCAGCACTTTTCCCAGTGACCTTTATGCAGTTACATTTTCTCCACCACTATTTCCATTTTTGCTTGAAGAATGTTTTGGGGCACTTCCAAAAAAGGAGGAGAAAACATTATACTGTGATAGATTTTGTGTCTTCTTATTGAAGTGTGCCCTTTCCATCATTCACACTGGCAGTGAGGCTGCGAGAAGAGACCTAGGTTGGAGCAGTAGTTGACATTCATTAAGCACTTGACGTATTTTGAGGACCTAAGGCCCTATATGTACCTTTTAATAAAATCTTTACAGTCTCTCTCCAAATAAATAAAATGTTTGTTCCTATTTTTCAAATAAGTCTTTAATTTCTTTCACCAATGTTTTGCAGTTTTCAGTGTGCACATTTTTTACCACCTTGTTTAAACGTATTCCTAAGTATTTTATTCTTTGTTGATGCTAATATAAACGGTATTCTTTGTTTAATTTCATTTATGGATCATTTGTTGTTAGTGTGTCAGAGTGGAACTGATGTTTATGTGTTCATTTTGTTTCCTGCAACTTTTCTAAAACTGAATGTGTTCATTCATTCTAGCAGGTTGTTTTTTTTGTGTGTGTGTCTGTGGAGGTTTTAAGGTTTTCGACTTGGAATATCCTGTCATCTGCACATGGAGACCATTTTACTTGTTCCTTTCTGGTTGATATGTCTTTTGTTCCTTTTTCTTGACTAACTGCTCTGTGTAAGGCTTCCAGTACTATGTTGAATAGAAATGTTGAGAGTGGGGATCCTTGCCTTGTTCTG
The DNA here is from genome assembly GCA_963574355.1 of Loris lydekkerianus. Lineage (NCBI taxonomy): Eukaryota > Metazoa > Chordata > Mammalia > Primates > Lorisidae > Loris > Loris lydekkerianus. The sequence goes on along the minus strand of CAUYPK010054122.1, from coordinate 25,016 downwards.
GATTTTAGAGAAGAAGCTTTCGGGTTTTCACCATTGAAAAACACAGCATTAGTTGTGGGCTTGTCACATACAGACTTTACTGTGTTGAAGTAAATTCTGTTTACATCTATTTTGCTGAGTTTTCAATCATAAAGGATTGTTGAATTTTGCCAAATATATTTCTGCATATATATATTTTCTGCATTTTTCTGCATATATATATTTTCTGCATATTTCTGCATATATATATTTTCTGCATTGTTGAGATGATCGTGTGAATTTTATTCCTTATTCCACTAATATGGTACATTACATTAACTGATAGGCACATGTTGAAAGGTCTTTGAATTTCAGAAATATATAAATCCCACTTGATCATTTATAGTGAGTCATCCTTTCAGTGTGCTGTTGAGTATGATTTGCTAGTATTTTGTTGGAGATTGTTTTGTGTCTGAGTACATCAGTGATACTGGCCTGTGATTCTCTTTTCTTGTAGTGTCTTTGTCTGGCTTTGATATCAGGATAACGTTGGCCTTATAAAAAGAGTTAGGAAGTATTATCTCTTCTTCAATTGTTTCTTCTTGTTCTCTTTCCATCATCCCCTACCATCCCTGAAGCAATAAATATATAATACTCTAGCAGCTTCCTAGTGTAGGAAGAAGAATCATGAGATGACATTTAATACATGAGCTCTTATTTCAAAAATATTATTCCACCACATGTGCCAAATTTAAGAATATATTATGTTCACAAATGGTAGACGGTTGTATACAAGGGAAGCTGGTCCAGCAGGCTGAGATCTGATTGTTCATTCCTTTTTGTGTTCTTGTCGTCCTTCCATGACACAGTTCATAGAAAGTGTAATTATTTGCCTGTTGCTTTTGCTTTGTGCTGTCACCTGCACACGTTCATCCACATCACGATCTTGGCGATGCATCGTGCTGCAGCCTTGGGGACATGTCACCAATCCCACCTTCTTGGGACACTTTTGGCTCTCAGATACCTCCTCATTCCTCTTTAGTTGTTTCTCTTTATTTCCCCAATTCTCAGTGCCAGAGTCCCAAGGGTTGATCTTGGGCCTCTTCTCCTTCTATATTTACATTGAGTCCTGTGGCTTTAAATGCTATTTACATGCTGATACCTCTCAATGTGTACATCCAGCTCCAGCCTTCCCTCTGATTCCAGAGTAATAGATCCACATTTCAACTTGACATCTTCTATTGGATATTGGGTTTCTACTGGAAATTGAATATATACAAAATTAATCCTCATCTTCCCAGTGTGTCTCACTTTTCATCATCTCATTAAATGCCACCATCATTCATACAATTGTTCAGGCCAAAATCTTTGGAGTTGTCCTTGACTCTCCCCTTTCATCTTACAACCCACAATCTCTATCAGTAAATCCCATTAGTGCTACCTTTAAATAACCAGAATCTGCTCACTGCTCACTACATCAATACTGCTTGGTCCAAAGCACCATTGTGCCTCTTGTCTGAACAACACAATAGCTTCCTGGCTGATTTCCCTCTTTCCACTATTAATTTCTCTATAACCGTGTGAGCACCATGAGGGCAGAAACCGGGATTTGTGTACTTCTTAACTCCCTAGAAGAGCTTGTCTAGAAGAGCACGATGTACATCAGAGGTGAAAAAAATATTTGATGAATGAATAAACGAGTCCTTTATGTAGCCTATCACTTTAATTTTTTTTCTTCCAAATATTAATAGGAGTGAGGTTATAATTATTTTAAAAAATTAAATCCTTGCCTAAAAAATTCAATGAAATGAGCATGTGTGTTTTAGGACAAGGAGTGTCTGAGATTTTGAGCTTCCATCTTTGGAAGGCTGATGCAGATAACTTCTGGGGAAAGGGATATTCAAGTAGATAATTTATATATTATAACATTATTTACAATCACATACAAAGGAGACCTAATTTATGACATGTTCTAGAAAAAGCTTTCCACCAATTGAAATAAAGTCTAGATCTTTCTAAGTTTTCTGTTGTCTTAAGGAACAGCACAGCATGCTCCACCAAAAATACACTGTTCCCTTGAAAGCTGTTGTCATCATAAAACACAGTTTAAGAACACAGGTGCCACCTCATATTTTTAGCTCTTGGTTTTGGATGAGAGAAGCAACAAGAGATTTATGTGCCTGTCAAACAAGGACAAGATAAAGCATATTCTCCCGATGCCTCATATATTTTCCTCATATGTATTTTTAGTTACATATTTTGTTCTTGGAGCTGGTGATATCTCCTTCTTTTGATGTCTGTCTTCTCAACTGTGTTTTGATTCAAATTAATTACTAGAAGACAAAGATGTCATTGCTATGAACAAGACTCCAAGAAATTTATAAGTGAAGGAGAACATCATTTTCTATGGTGGGGACTTTTCTTTCTCATACAATTGATTCTCAGAATGCAGCCTATTTATGATAGATTAGAGATAGGCTATGCAGATAAAGTTACTGTGCACACACTTGGGCCTTCTAACACCTGGAAATTTTAAGAAAAATGGCCTACGTTACTTATTATTGACTATTTCCGGTGATTCAATAGCAGTCAGAGTTGAGGGGTATCTGGACTCTCAGCAGCTAAATATTTGATCTGCATTGTGCATAAGCTTTCGAGAGCTGTAGAAGATTTTAGCACCTAGAAGATAAATTAGGCTCTGAATTTACGTGTTTGTTGCTATGGTAATTTATATCAGCATCATTTTAATAACCTCATCAAACCTGGACATTTTGAAACAACGTAATAACTCTCCATAATTTAAGAACAAACTGTTCCTAAGAATTTGAAAATCCATTTGAAACATTCCAGAAAGAAATTAAAAGTAAGTAGAAATAAATCATTTCTAGCCTGTGACAGGTGTACATATTTAAACCATGAGAGTGGATAGACCCTGAAAATGATTTTGGGAATAGAAGCATTACTTTCGATAAATGGCGCAAAACTATGGTTGGTTGTAAAGGAAATACCTTTGAGTTCAGATCAGATTTTCCCTCAGTTTCAGATTGGAAAAGAAAAACATAATAATTATTAGGACACATGGCAGAAAGAGATTTTTCATAGGCTTCAGTGATGTGTTTACAATCAATGACCACAAGACAGTGGGACATTAGCTTCTGGCATGGATAGTACTAGTTAAGGATGTGATTACCATAGATTGAATCTCTGTCCAAAACACTGCTGAGGGTTGCACTGGAAATGGGGTTAGTCCTAATCACATGATTAAATTACTTGTATTCCTATATATTCTTAATTTAAATGTACTTTATTAGGAAAAACAACACCAGTATTTTTCTCGTGTGCATCATTTTTTACTGGGATGAATGGCATAGTTTATATTAACAATTGTCGTTATTCCAACTACCTCCCAATGCTGTTGGTCAAAGGGAAGTATGTTTATATAACCAAGGAAAGCCTTGCTCAGTTTGGGGTTGAAATGAATTTTAGAGTTAGGAGAGATGTCAGCCCTGTATTGTGCTTTGGACATGTGTCCCCAAATTGCATGTTACCATCCAGAACTATTTAACAGGCCATTAGTGAGATCCTTCACACAAGTATTATGTTTTGTTTTCAGAGTCTAGCCCAAAATGCCTTTGAAATAATGAACACATTATGAGATGAAGGCTTTGTAGATACAAGTCAGAATTTCTCTCTCTCTCTTTCTCATTTTTCCATACTGTTTAATCTTTCCACTCTACCACACATTAAGCTCTGCCTTATGTTCTAGTGAGTTAGGTGACCATTTTCCTCCTTTTAGATCCCAAACACCTGCAAAAACAGCTTGTTGCTCACCCTTTGTCCCCTAGTAACCTAGCCCAATTCTTCATTGCACATAGCAGATTCTTGGTTAACATTTTTGAAATCATGTCTTGGGATTCTAAGCCTCTTGGGTTTTCAAGGAGTAATTAAGTGGGGCATAATTTCTTTTTAAAATGTGCTTCATTTTATTATTAGATGTAAATTGAATGCCTTCTCTTCAGGAGCTGTTGTGAATGAACATGACAGGGGAAAATGTCTTCAGATCTTGAACTCGTGGGAACTTCCATGCTCATTGAATTATTTATATTTCTGGGGTGTAAGAGAGGCACATTGAGTATCAACTCAGTAAATTCTTTGTCTTCCCCTCTGTATTCAGAATGAGCACAAAATAAGGATGTGCTTCTAAGAGTGACTGGCTAGTCCTTTCCTGATATTTATGATATCATCTTCAGAAGGGCAGCTGTCAGGCATGGGGAAGGATAAACAAAGGTAGAAGGTGTATCAGGCCTTTTGGTTGGGTCTTCAAGTATCTGAAACCCCATGGACTTGTTTTAAGCTTAAGTAGCCTTGTATAACGTTTGTGTTCATCAAGGGTTCCGTGATTCCTGTGCACTGTCAGAAATGTTGAAAGCATGAAGCTGTGTGTTTGTACTGCACTGTTTTTTATTTTTCCCTTTGCCTCTTACTGTCTATAGAGAGTCTCCTGTCCTGTACTTTGCTAGGTGGCTTGCAGGTGGGCCTGGTGTTAGGATGAGATCACAGAGAAAGGTTAGGTCAGGGCTGGGCCCACCAGATTCCTGGGAATCTAGACTTGAGGCAGTCTCTGTTGGATAGTTGTAAGGAATAGTGTGGCTAAGTCAAGGTGGACGTGGCCTAGGCACAGATGATGGGATCAGAGAAGCTCATCTGCCCAGAGAGAAAAGAATGAAGAGGAGAATCAGAGAGAAGCCGAGGACGAAAGGGATCAGGCACCCCAGGAGCCAGGGCAGAGAAAGAAGCTGCCTTGTTTATTGGGAATTATCATTTTTAAATCCAGGCTCTCGCGAGGTCCTATTGTACTTTTAATTTTTATGATACATTGTTTCATCTCTCTAATAAGCCCTCCAGTTACTTCAGCAAGCCAAAAAAGGTTTTGTTCCTTGAAAAAAAAAAAAAAAAAAAAACAAAAAAACACAAAAAAACCTGCCCAAGTGAAGTAAATTTTTGAAATTTCTAGGATAAATCTCTGCAGTATGTCTTTTCCCTCCTTGTTGGCCTCAAATGCACTGATAACCTCTCACGGATTTGCTCTGAAGGAAAAGGTCTCAAGGTGTCTGCCTGGCTGCTTTGAAAGCTGGTGCTGTGGGATCCTGGTTTTAGAAATCCCCAATTCAGAGGAATTGCTTCTATTTGGTGATTGCTAATGGTAGGAAATTTAACATATAGATGGCCACCCAGTTTTGATGGTTCAACTTACAATTTTTCAACTTTATGGTGGTTAAAAAATATGATGATATGCATATAGTAGAAACTGTTCTTTGAGTACCTTTACAATTATCTTATTTTTCACTTTCAGTATAGCATTCAAAAATTTCATGAACCATTCAACACTTTAATATAAATTAGGCTTTGTGTTAGATGATTTTGTCCAACTGTAGGCATATGAAAGTAGTCTGAGCACGTTTAAGATAGACCATGCTATGATGTTCTCTGGGTTAGGTGTATTAAATGAGTTTCCTACTTATGATCAGATTATTGTGAAGTAGAGGAGCATCTGTGGTGATGTGATTGATTATCAAGTGACCCATCTTCTAGGCACACTTCTGAGTGAGATGTGTATGTGTTTGCTTATTGGAAAGCAGGACTCATATTGCTCAAAACACAAGAGTCTGTTTTGTGATTGGGGTTAGTCATGTAAGCATCACAAATAATCAAAAAACCCTTTTGTTTCATCCATATTTACTATTCCTTTGATGGTCATATGTTTCGTTATTTTGTAAATAGGGCTGAATAGAATTTTGATTTCCAGTTCTGTTATTCAGTAATTGTAACGTGGGCAAGCCAAGTCGCTTAACTTGTGCTTCAGTTTCTTAATCTGTAAAAGGGGACAAAAACATCTACCTCATAGGGTTTTCTTGTTAATTTTTTTACATTTAAATGAGTTATTCTATTTAAAGCACACTAAACACTGCATTACACATAGTTGGTATTTCATAAGTAACAATTCTTATTGTTGTCAAGTTCAATGAAAGTCACACAACTAGGAAGTGGCAGGTTCAGATAATTCAACCACAATAATCCTTTCTATTCTTTATTGTAGAAATACACAAGAACTCTCATATTCATTAATTCCTTGCAGCCCCTAACAGTTTTTGGCTACGGGATTAAGTCACATATTACAGTTGAGGATATGGAAGTCAAAAGAAATAAAGATTGCTCAAGGGTATAGAGATAGTAAAGATCTTTAAATCTTTTTTTTTTTCAGTCTCCTAGTGAAAGGTTGATTCCGCTTTACTGAATATGTATATTAGAAGGATACCAGTTTTGTTTCTTAATAACAGTGTGTGAAAGAGGGGGTACTCTTTTATTTGAGCATTCCAGTTAACTTTAATTAACTGAAATTCTCAGAGAAGGATATGTTCTAGTAAACTGAGAATTAATTAGATACCAAAGTCCTCCATTTTTAGTCCTTAATGAAGTAAAGTTTACATTAAATCAGTCAATTTCTTATGGTAGGAAGCAGAGAATAATTCATCATAATTTGCTCCTTCTCTAAATATACAATGATCACCACGTTGGAGATTCCAGTTGCCTTCATAGCTTGCAGATAGTGCTATAGAAAGAAGGTAAAATGACTGAGGCCTGAACCTCTCTGTTCCCCCAATTCTCTTCCAACCAAGTCACCTTATCTCATCACATATACTTTACAAATGTCTCTCCTCTTTTAAAAATGAAATTAATGATTCTGATGAGTCATGCCCTCATTCTACTTTCTTGAGAGGTTCAGACCTATACAATGGTGGGCTTGTCCACCCCCAGGATGAACTGAGTTATCTGTACAGCTGCCTGCCTCTCACAACTGCAGAGTGAGTTCCTGTTTATAACAGTTCCTACTATATGAAGTTTTGGAAGAAACAGGGTAGATATATTCCTTGTTTTAATAATTACTGGATCATTCCATTTTTCTATCATTCCATATAGCCAGGTACATGGTAATGACAATTCATTTAACAAATATGTATCAAGATTGCACTTTAAGTGCAGGCAACTTGAGGCCTGAGATAAGGATATACAGGAGTCAGCTACATATGAGAGAAGGGAGGAGTGACCACAACTCAGTTATAATTTAACTGAAACTGGGTAAGGGATAAGATCCCACAGTTAAACATGCTTAGGATTTAGTGTCTAGTGACTTTGCCCTTTCCACAAGAACTGGATAAAAACAAGAGAGCTAGGAATACCTTGACACTGGGAGTGACCCATAAATCCTGTGGATGTAAAATAATAAATTCTTAAGTCCTTTTACTCACAACTCTACTGTAGACTTCATGACTCTATTTCTCTTTCATTGCTGGAAAATTATGGCACAGTCTAATACAACAAAGGAAATAAATATCTCTTCCTCTCTGCCCATTGGAAATCTGAAAGGTTACCCATTTGTTTTCAGACTTTTAAAAACCAAAACATTATTGCATGACTAATAGTTGAAATTCTTAAGATGCACTTGATGCTGCGACTGCTGCCCTTAGGTGTTGTGAGCTACCCACTCTTTACAGCAGATGAGCAACTACAAAAGACTGGACAAGTAGCTTTTTCCTAGAGCCACCCCAACATTTTGTGCATGCATAGGTTATTATTTTTCAAAAATACTGTCAACAGATCGTATACTTCAAAAGCTTACCAATTTAAGGAAGTGAAGATACGTGGTAATCAGGCCAACGATTACTTTCCTCTTCCATTTTCTTGATTAAAATAGAATGTACTATTGGGATGAAACAATTAGCATTATGTTTTGAATAAAATAGAAAAATACAAAATATTTGGCTTAAGTAGTCATACTTGACATTATCTGCTAATGGTATATGATTTTAAAAGAAAGGATTTTGGAAACCATTTTGAAAATGCCTGAAAGATTTCATCATTTTGTTGAGAAAACACCTCCACTGATGCTTATGGCATTTTTACTTAATTGGCTATATATGTAAATGTGGGATATTTTGGATAGACATGTACATTTGTGGGTATGTATATGTATGTGTGTGCCTATGTACAACTAAAAAGCTTAGTTTTGTTTGGCAGTGTTTATTAACTAAACTTTCTAAGATCTCTTAAGTACAGGATGGAGGTTCATTTTTGTTAAGTCCTATTAAGAGAAATAATGAAAAATTTCACGTTATCAGATTGGCCTTCTTCTAGGAGTACCACATTGTAGAGTTAATATTTTCATATATTCGCCCTTTTAAGAAAGCTCAGTTCGAATAGATAACCAGGTCCTCTTCCACGAGGTTTCTTGGATGATGACAATTGTCAAATATTGGGGCTAAGAAACATGGGGAACAAACGTGATAATAAAAATACGGCAGCAGCAATTTTCTCCTTATCAGTAGAATGGTCATTTTATCCGGGGAGAAGTATTTTCAGAAGATGAAACTTGTTTGGGGTTTTATAATTCACTGTGCTTTTGAGTGTTTACATACATACAGGGATCTGGATCCAAGCAGTGGTGTCAAATATGTGTGTTTGTAAACACGCTGATGAGAATGACCCGGAAGAGAGGGAATACTTGAGGGTGCAGGAGAGCAAAGGGTGAATTGTTGTAGCTATCTCCTGGAGCAGATGAGGAAGTATGCAACTTTATCTTCATGTGTCAAGGTGGAGGAAACACTTTAAGCAGGAGAATGGCCAGTTCCTGATTCTATTAGGTGAAAAGGCAGAGTACGTGGGCACCGACGCAGCAGGAGGGAGCTTGTGGCAAATCTAGGCTTCTTCAATACTTTCAGTGAAATGAGAAGCAACTCCTGTTAATACACGATTGGGTCAGTGACTCCCTCTCAAAGGTCCTCTGTTGGCTTGATGTCCATCGAGTTCCTGTGGACAGCGCAGAAGGAAGTGGACCTGCGCTCCTCTGCCTCGCACGCTCTGGAGTCCATGCTCCATGCGGACAAGGGACGGTGGAGAGGAGCTTGCTCTGGTCAGGACAGAGGGTGGCCTATGGTCCCCCAAGCCCACTTCTTGCGGAGAGTCCTGCAGAGAGGGGCCTCTGTGGTGTCGGAAGGAAGTGTCGGTGCACGTGGCTTCAGCCTTTCCCCGCGGGGCGCACCCTCTCCGCTCCGGGTTCAGGGCTCCGCGGGGAAGCCCAGCTGACTGCGTGCGGTGCGGACCAGTCGCGTCCTGCTCCTGGACGTCCGCCACTTTCCGCCTCGCCTGGGAAGCTGAACCCCCACAGCTACACACCCGCCCGTTGGGGCGAGAGTAGACGGCCAGGCCAGTCGCACCCACCATGCCGCCGAATTCTCCTCCAGCCTCACGGTGGGACCAGAACGATCTCGCGCAGGCGCAGAGCGGAGGCCGTTGTGGGCCGCGGGGCGGGGCAGAAGTCCTGGGGCGGGGCGCAGGCAGCTCCCGCGCGCAGGGGCTGAAGCAGCGACCGCTATTGGCGGGCGGCGGGGTTGCAGGGACAGGGCGTCTTGAGAGAGGCTCAAGGCGCCTCACCATTTTTGAAAAGTTTCTTTGAACCTTGTTTTTTTTTTTTTTTTTAAATAGATGTTGACTTTCGGGAACATCACGTTTGTGGGAACACAGATTTCCTTTATCACAGGTTTTCACAGTGGCAAGGCCACTACAGCCCAGCTGGGGTATTAACTGGGGTATTAAGCTGGAGAGGAAATTGCCCATAAAAGGGCAAAATAGCTTTCTTTATTTTCTTTTTCTTTCTTTTTTAAAAAGTAACTCTTGTAGAAGTCTCAGCTTAGTTCCTTCCTCAACCCTCCCCTTTTTAACGTCCTTTTTTAAAGATTTAAGGGAGTACCTAAAATTACAAGGTTTCTCAAGTATGTGCTCTGAAAAAAGCAGGGGAGGGAAATATCTTATTTTTAACAGGAGAAATTAAGTCTATTATTTGTATTTGTCCTTTCGTGGACAGAAAACAATGGTCTGGGAGAATTTCTCACGTTATAAATTCATTTTAAATTGTACTTGGTATTTTTAACTTGAATGTAGATGCATGAAGTCAAGTTATACCTAGTTCTTCATAGGTGCCCAGAACACCACCAGGATGGCTAACCAGCAGACACATCTGGTCTGCTGGACAGGTCAGGCTTATGTCTCACATGGTCTGTAATGCACAGGAGTCATACATATCCAGCAGGATTGGGGGAAAGCTATACAAACAGAGGGTGCAAAAAAAATTGTACACATTTTAAAAAGAAAAAAATCCTATTAAAATTGTAATACTCAAGTCACATTTGACTTTTGCAATTACAAGAGGTATAAAATACATTGTACAAGATGAACATCAGTATACGTTGAGTATTACAATTTTAATTCTAATTTTAATTTGTTGGCTAATATTCTGGAGAGGCTGAATGAGAGCAAGCAAGCTATCTGGTGTCTCATCTTCTAAGGGCACTAATCCCATCATGAGGGTCCCAACCTCATGACCTCATCGAATCCTAATTCTGATCCGCAAAAGCCTTATCTTCAAATAATGTCACATTGGGATTAGGCTATCAACATCTGAATTTTGCGGAACACACATATTCAGTCCATGATTGTGGATTTATGTCCAGAAGGGAAAGCAAAATATGTTTGAAAAACCGTGAAGACTGTCATACTTGTATTTAAAAAAAAAAAGAAAAAAACAAAAAAACTCCACTAAGGGTGGTCTGTTGCTTCCCAGAGAAGACTCTTTGTATCTTGGAAAGTGAGGGTGTTACTGGTGACTAATAGTCCACAGTGGAGGGGTTGCAATGAGTAACCCGGAGGCGGGGAGAAGGAACACATTTTCAAAGTTTGTTCTCAGGGTCCCTGGAATTTGCCACCCATGTAACTGCAATTTGTACGTATGATCACACCGACTCTATATTGAATAGAAGATACTGAAAATAGCCTCCTAAGTGGTGGGCCACAAAGCCAGCAGCTGTGAGGGGCAGTTAGGCTGCCATAGAACTTGGAATGGAGAATTCACGTTGGAGCATGATGGACACAGTTTGGGGACTGTCACTGCAGAGCTTGAAATACTAATTAGGGAGAGCATCTGGCATCTGTGCACTGCAGAGACAAACCTTTGAGCTGCATTTGATGAGGAAAGAAAGGAATCGCACGGTCAGCTAGACAGTGCCATTGCTCATGAAGTGAGTGTAAACGTGGTATTATCTCCTCTCATCGTCATCTGAAGTTTTACTGATGTCTTACTAATGAGTAATAAAAAAGATTCTGATAAATTGGGCCTGATGTTCTAAAATTAAATGAAAAGAAATATAAATTGGGAATGTGATAATTTTGTCTATGGCACCTTAGGGATAATAATTTGTTATATTGCACCCAAATCTTGACTATCCTATCCTGCCACTTGGGTTGTGTGAAAAGTGTTCTAACACAGGTTTAAAACTGCAGCTGACATATGGATGGCTGATTTAAAGTGCCAGTTGCATCTCTGCATTGTCAAATATCACCAATTCAGGTGATTTTATTTGCTATTGAAGGCATCATTAGAAAAGCCTATTGGTTTATTATAGAAAAATTTGTAACTGAAGAAAAAGAGAATAAATGAAATATAACCTCTACTCCCAATAGCAAAAGCCATGGTTAATATTTTATTTACTCTCAGTGCTTATTTTAGCCATAAAAATGAATACATGCATATATATTCGTAAATAATTGTTCATGAACTTTTAGAATTAGGTTTTATGGTACTTCATTAAAAATCAGATTCATTGTGCTTTTCAAACTGGCTTTTTATAAGCTACTCCCTATGTTATTAAATATTTTTAGAAAACATGACATTTTAAAATAATCTCAATAAGATTAACATGCAATTATTACTCCTCCTCTTTTTTGGTATATTTTAATTATTGCTTTTTGGCATACTTACCACTAATCCCAGAATTATTACACTCAAGATTGACATGATATCTCATGGGTCTCCAGGTTGGGTAGCACCTCAGAGGTGACTGAGGTTCTAAGCTGAAAACAGGTTTAAATTGAAGCTGATACGTGAATGGCTGATCTAAAGTGCCAGTTACATCTGCATTGTCAAATATCACCAATTGGGTCTCTTTTCAGTATGCCTCAGCAAAAGGTCAGACAGAGATGGGTTAAAAAACTTAACAGCAACACCAGTAAAAGTAGTGACTAGTGTTGGAGCCCATACTGTGTACAAGCCTCGTTCTGAGTGTTTTACATGTGTGATTTCACCTAATCGCAAAGAACCCCATGAACAATAAGTACCAGTCACCCTATTACTATTAATATAAGGCATGGGGAGCTTAAGTCATGACCCAATGTTACCTGTGTAATTAGGGTCAAGAAGGAAAGGGGCATGGACTTAGCCTGGCTGGTTCCAGGAGGAGCCTTTCCTGAATCATCCCTTAACTTACAGTCTCTGAGCAGTGTGAATGAATATCTAGAAATGGTTAGACGGTCTAGAATAACATGCCTATAGGGGTTTCTTCAAGGAAACACCCCCACGGCCTCATAGATACATGTTCCATCTTAGGTTCTAGTGAAAGATAACATGGACAGTCTCCAAGCCCTGCTGAATGCCATGGGAAGGACGTTGACTTTTCCATCGCAACTTTATAACAAACATTATGATTAAACATTACCATTAAAAACAACAAAACTTGCTCTGCTCTTCTCACAGCAGCCTTCATGCATATACATGTTAAAATTTATTCAACAACTATTTAACAAGCACTTTCTGGGCACTGGCTGTAGAAGGACAGCTCTGCTCTGATGCCCTGGAGACCTTGTACATGTCTGCATTTTGCACGTGGTCTCTGCAGGAGTTCCCTTCTTTGGAATCTCCTTGTTCCTGAACACACAGGTGACATTTCCCAGCCTCCCTTACACCTCCATGTAGTCACTCCCTCATGAATATTAGCCAATGAAATGAGAGCTGAATTGACACGTGTGACATCCAGTCCTAGCTCTTCAAAACTGTCACATGCAATCCTGAGTGCTGCTACTCCTTGCACTTTTTGTCACAGCTGAGTGCAGCAAACTGGAAGCTAATTACTGAAGGCAGAGTCTTAGCCTGAAAGAAGACTGCACTAGTTGTCTGGATCAGCAGTTAGGAGAAAGAACCTGCTGGACAAAAACAACCATTATGCTTCTGCATATGTGAGAAATCAATTTCTACATGTTTTAGCTACTATATATGCTTCAATGTTTCTGTAACATCTAGCATAGCCCCCTTAACAATACAGCACCATGTTGCCCTGACCTCACAGGTGATTAGGTTCTTGTCACCTTTGGGTTGTCTTTCCTCATGTGGCCATTTTTGTCTATGGGTAATCATTTCTGTGCCCTGAAACTTTGCTGACTCAAAATTCAGCTAAGGACAAGACTAAGCCACACCACGAACAGAAGTTGGGGTCCTGAGTGCCTAGAGAAGCAGATGAAAAGCACCAGCTCTAGAACTTAGCTTTGAGGACGGAGAGTGATGTGACCTACCCCCGCTGAAGTTACTGTAAATCCTCATCACCATCATTATTGCCACCACCATCATCATCCTTACCATCAACAATGTAACTAAACTCATGCGCTCATGTTTATTCACCAAATTGGGTGGCTACAGGTACAAAGATTGGGTTTATCGTCTTGTGGAGCCTCGATTTCGAAAGGGAAGAAGACAATAAATCCACAATCGAGTGAGTGTTGAATGCAGGTTTGGGTTGTAATAAGTGCTATGAAGAAATAAAGCACAATAAGGACACTGTGGAGGTACTTGCTGCTTTAAATAAGATGGTCAGGGAAGGTAACTTTGGGTAGAGAACTGGGGACAAAATAAAACTTTAGCACAACATCACAACCAGCGTATCACAACGGATACAGTCAAGATGCAGAAGACTTCCATTCCCACAAATTGAGAATTTTCAGTATGTGTTGAATTTTTCAAATGTGTTTTTCCCCTTTTAACTAGATGTTATTTTTTTAGAACAGTTTTAGGTTCACAGCAAAATTGAACAGAAAGTAAAGAGATGTCCCATTTACTCCCACACATATACAGCCTTCTGCACAAGAGTGGGAGGAAATATTTGTAAAAAATATATCTAATAAAGCACTTCTATCCAAAATACGCAAAGAACTCTAAGTGGTATGTTTGTTAAAGCGTTGTAAAAGCAACATCGGCACATCATTATCCTGCAAAGTCCATAGATTGCATTGGAATTCACTCTTCTTGTTGCACATTTTATGGAGCTTGACACATACATAATGACATGGGCCTATTATACTATCCTACAAAGTATGATATGGTGTGATATTATACACACAACATATATATATGTATATATATAGTATACAATACTATACTTTTGCTGCCCTTAGAACCCTCTGTGCTCCACCTATTCATCCATCCCTCCCCCCAAACCTCTGGAAATCACTGATACTTTTATTGCCTCTAATTTTTTTTCTTCTCCAGAATATCATATAGCTGAAATCATGTGTATTAGTATCACCAAATCTGCATGTAGCATTTTCAGATTGGCTTCTTTCACTTAGTGATATGCATTTAAGTTTTCTCAATGTCTTCTCATGGCTTGACAGCCTATTTCCTTTTATCATTGAATACGATTCCATTGTCTGGTTATATGGTTTATTTATCCATTCGCCTGCTGAAGAACATTTGCTTTCAACTTTGGGTAATTATGAATAAAATTTACATAAACACCTGTGTACAGGTTTTTGTGTGGGCATAAGTTTTCAGCTCAGGTGGGTAAATACCAAGGTGAATGATTGCTGGATTGTATGGCAAGACTATACTTAGTTTTATAAGAAATTGCCAAACTGTCTTCAAGCAGCAACACCATTTTGTAACAACAACAATGAATGAGAGTTCCTGTGGCTACACTTGCTCACCAGCATTTGGCACTATTAGTGTTATGGATTTTGGCCATTCTAATTGGCATATGTCATTGATACCTTTGAAATTTCCTAATGCCATGCAATAAGGAGCATCTTTGTTATCTATATATATTCCTTGATAAGATGTCTGTTCAGATATTTTGCCCATTTTTAATGGCAGTTCCTTTTCTTATCATTGAGTTTTAAGAGTTCTTCATATATTTTAGATAATAGTTCTTTGTTAGATACACCTTTTCTCCAAGTCTATGACTTGTATTCTCATTCTATTGACAATTCATTTTGCAGAGGAGAAGTTTTAGCAATTATTCCTTTCGTGGACCATGCTTCTAGTTTTGTGTCTTACAAAGTCATCACCATGTCCAAAGTAGTCTATAATTTTTTCCCTTATGTTATCTTGTAGGAGTTTCATAGTTTTTCGTTTAGTTTTGTAATCCATTGTAAACATTTAGGTTTATAATCCATTTTGAGTTAATTTTTGTGAAGGGTGTAAGATATGTTTGTAGAATTATTTTTGCATGTGGATGTCCTCTTGTCCCCACACCTTTTGTTGAAAAGACTGTTCCCTACCATCATACTGCCTTTGTTTTCTTGTGAAAGATTTGTTGACTATGTGAGTCTATATCTATGCTCTATAGTCCATTCTGGTAATCTGTTTTCTTTCACCAGTGCCACACTTTTTTATTAACGTAGCTTTATACAAAGTCTAGAAGTTGGGTAATGATTTGATTTTGTTCTCCTTTTCTATTATATTGGCTGTTTTGAATCTTTTGCCTCTCTATACAAACTTTACAATAAGTTTATCAATATCCACAGGACAATTTATTGGAATTTTGATTTTGATTGTGTCTACAAATCAATCCAATCTACAAATCAAATCAGAAATACCAAATACCTTGACAATACAAGATTTTTCTATTCATGAACATGAGCTATCTTTCCATTTATTCAGGTATATGATTTTTTTTATCAGAATTTTATAGTTTTGTTCATATAAATCTACTCATCCACCTCCCTACTTCTGACCCCTGTTTAACATGCTGTGCACTATGAAGGGTCAGCAATGCCCCTGAAGAGCTTTCCAAGGTGTTTCTCACTCCACTCCAAAGAAAGTAAAGGGACCATTGTTATTCATTTGTATTTTTTCTCATTCTAACTCTTAGTTCCTTTAAGGAAAAAAATCTAGTTAATTTATCCCTGTAATCACAGAGTTTCACTCAAGGCTTGACCTAAAGATATCAGTGAGTAGATATAATTTTAAATAAATTTCTATATGCTAATGTCTGGACCAAATGGGATGAGAAAGCTTTGGAAGAAATTAGTTGTTCAGCATTAAAATCCTACCCCCAGGCAGGCTACTAGGTCTGCATATTTACAGAGACCTCAGTGATTTTGTGCTTTCTTGCATTTAAAGAAACCCCAGGCACGTGGGATTTTTCTTCTTCTCACATTTTAGTTTGAGAAAATTGAGATGGAGCCCAGGCACATAAGTTAAGAGCAATTTTAGCAGTGAACTAATATCAAGAACAGAGCCACGCTTTCTTTGATATAGATGAGAATGTCAAAGTACTTTTTATACAAAACTTATTCCATCTGAATTAATTTATTAACCAAAAAAATGTTTGAGCAGAGACAATGGTTATTGTCAAAAAAAAAAGGGGAAAGAAAAAAAATAACCCAGTGGATATTAAATACCTTTTGATTTATTGACTTTCTTTTTCATTTGAAGTAATATCAATTGTAAAACTAATTAAAAATTTCTCCATTTCTTCCATGAAATTAAATAAAATTAAATTCAGACTGTAAAATATAAATATAACCCTAAAGTAAGATCAAGAACACAATTATTTGCTTAAAAAACATCATTTGCCTTCCATTCTGGTTGCTAAGTGGGAATGCATTTCAAAGCCTTAGGGACAATAAAACAGGCTTTCTGAAGATTGTTAGAATTTCCAATTTCAGAGGATGTTTTCCCAAACATCGATTATGAAGCAATGAAAACTTCAACCTCCCTAACTACCACAAAGTGAAATCTTTCCCAAATGTGCGAAGAGCCCATCAGAGTCACATTTCAGGTTCCCCTCAAAAAAGCCAGGCGAGAGCTCCTGCTAATGCAAAAATTACTGACAGGTGAGGGAAGACAGAGCTGGTGACAGGAAAATTGGCAGGGGGCGCTTCCTCAGGGCTGTTCCCACATTTCCACAATCAGAGCTCTCCACACAAACCCCCAATAGGTCTAATGCTGAGAAAGCTCACAGTAGGACACCAGAACAAAGTCTGCCTTTAAATATGGGAATTATTCCTAAAATGTCTTTGTTGACAGCTGGTGAGGCACAAAATAAACACAGGCCTATTTGCAAGTAAGCAAGAATTAGCATAATCAGCAGCTGCAGCCTTACCCACGGACACAGAACTATAAACAACCTCATTCCTTCTGAAACCAAGTTAGGAAAGGGACCTGCATGGAATAATGAGCTACCACCTGCCAAGGTCCAGCCAACCAGACCAAGAAAGAGCCCGTGGCTACTGGCCTAAGCATTCTCTCTAAAGTTTTCTAGTTAAAATAGAAACTAATCTTAGAATAATAATGTGACACTCCATGGAATAAAAATAAGTTTCCTTTGCACATAAGAAAATGTTTTAAAGTAGAAGATTGCCTTTATTCTCCAACCATCTAAAACGTAACAGATAATTTTCAGAGTCATCTGTAAAGAGGGTTCATTAAAAATATCCCAGAGGATATCAAAATACAAGAGCAAACAAGCAGAGATCTGAGAAAAGAATAATTTTAAATTTTGCTCGGGATGAATGCCAGCCCGTGTACCCACTGAGACTATGTTTTCCAAACCTGGGGGAAGTTAGTCTTGGTGTCCATAGTTAGAAATGGAACATCATGCAATGTTACCCTCGTATTTTCTGCACAGCCTTAACTCCTAACTCCTATTTCTGAGGCTTGAGTGAAATTATTTGCACACTCAAGACAAATATGTACTCTCCTCTTAAGGGAAGTGGGAACATTTCTTAAGAAAATAGCTTTTTATTGATCAAAGCCTATGACAGCAAATGGCATGTAGAGGGCAACAGTGCTATAATCAGTCTCTCCCTCTGTCTCTGTCTGTTTCTCTCCCCCTCCTTCAAAATCACCATTGTGCAAACCGGTGCACACCTTTTGGCTGCAAATTTCTGAGTTTTGAAGCTTATCATTAAGTCCCTTTATTCAAGACAAACCTTTGTGAAATGCGGTTTTATTATGTCAAATTTCATTAAAATAAAAGCGCTTGCTTAAAAGTCTTTCTCCCTTTCAACCCATTTCTGCTAAAACTGTGCTCTGATTTCCCTGGCTGTGTGTCTCATAGGCCACAACTTGTTTCAATTTCCCTTTGTGCACAAAGCTTCCAGAGCTGCTGGAATCACAGTCCCAGAAACATGACCTTTCCTTGTGCTGTATAATCAGCAGCTCTGCTGCCTTTCTCCCCAACACTGTAGAGCAACTCGCCCCTGTAGAGTCCTTCCCATTTCAGCAATGAAATGTAGGTAACTTAAAAATAAACACGAGCCAGTGGCCCCAATCCCAGGAAGCACTGGATGTTGAGGCCAGCCCCAGTGTAGCTCTGGGTAAGAAGTGACATGGTGGACAGGTGTTAGTACTACCTAATGGCTTCATTTCATTTCATTTCATTTCTTTTTTTTTTTTTTCATTTTGTAGATGCCAGAGGAAAAAATAGAACTCAAACTTGCTTAGATTTTTTTAAAAAGGGCAAATTTATCAGTCCACATGTAAGTTCAGGGCTTGACTAATTCTTGGGGCTCAAATAATGTAAGCAAGACTTTATTGTATTACTATGCCTTTATTTTTTCTTATTGCAAAATGTACCATCGTATGGAATATTTGAAAAAATAGGAGTAAGTACAAAGAAGAAAATAAAATTTATAAGTTATTCCAATATTCAGAGGAAACCAGGGTTATAATATTGTCACTTTTAAAAAAAAGTCTTTTGTTCTTTGCAAAAAATGCATTTAGAGCTGTGGTAGCCAGAATTCTAATTTGGCCTCCATGGATCCCACTCCCTGGCGTGTATATTTTTCTCTGGTGCAGATGGAACCTATGGAAAGTTACACTATCTGGCAAAGGCGAAGGAGTTTTACAATGTAATTGAGATCACTAATATGTTGACTTTGAATGGGAGAAAATCCATGGTGGGCCTGGCCTACGCACGTGAGCCCTTCCCAAGGGAAGTTAAGTATTGCCTGTGCTCAGACACCTGAAAAGTAGAAAGAAAAGGACTCTGAAACCCCACAGCTGACTCCCAAGCACACAGAACCTGCCTGGGACTGAGGTGGAATCAAGATAACAGAGAAACATCCCTGTTCCCCTAGCAAGCCAATGACAAAGACAACTTGTGTATCTATATTTTTAAAAAATGCTGCATACATGCAGTGGAATAGTACTAAGTCATAGCAAGAAACAAATGAACTATAAATGTAGCAACACCCATGAATCTCAATATCATCTGACTGACTGAAAGAAGCCAGACTGAAAATAATTATTAGTCTCTAACTCCATTTATTTTAGTTTTCTTAATATGGAAAACAAACCTATTATGTCAAAAATGATATTAGTAGAAGCCTGAAGCCAGGGGCAGGTGGAGGGACAGACTGCAAAGGTAGACAAGGAATTTGTGGAGGGAGTGACGTTCTATATCTTAATTGT
This sequence comes from Loris lydekkerianus, assembly GCA_963574355.1. Classification (NCBI taxonomy): domain Eukaryota; kingdom Metazoa; phylum Chordata; class Mammalia; order Primates; family Lorisidae; genus Loris; species Loris lydekkerianus. The sequence continues at coordinate 5,485 of CAUYPK010054122.1, read as the reverse complement.
GGGAATGGCTTCCAGGATATATACAAATGTCAAAGATCATAGAATTTTACAATTTGAATGAATTCAGAATCTTACAGTTTGAAAGAATGCCGAATTTTTGATTTAATGAATGCTATTTATGTACTTTTTTTTTTTTCATATATACATTATACCTGATTTAAATTGCCAAAAAGTCAGGTTGATTTGAAAGAGAAGATGCTTGTTCTAAAACTGGACCATGAATGGAATCAAATCCAAAGGCAGATGGCTCTACTGATGTGTGAAATCATGCTTGGTTCAGACCATCACTTTCTCCAAGTGTGACCATGAGCACCTCACCCGATTCTCTGCCTGTTTCCATGGTTGCACAATGGGACCCCGCAGAAGACCTAGTGCAGGGAGGTGACATGGCGGGCCGACCATTAGTTCATTTAGCCAATATTCACTGAGCTCTTCCTGTGTTGTACGCATAGGATTAAGTCCTGGAGATACAGTGGTGAATAAGACCAATGCCTCTACTTGCATGGGGATTTATTTCCAGTGGTGAGAAAAAGACAGCAAGCCCGTAAGTAACGACAAAAATTCCAGTGTGCTATATGGGCTGTGAAGAATTTAAACTAGAGTGAGTTTATGAACTGTCACTGGGGTCCCACTTCAGACTGGTGTTTAGGGAATATTGTTCTGAAAATGAGTTTTGACCAGAGACCTGAGCACCAGGGGGAAACCAGCAGCACAAAGACCAGAAGTGGGGATTACCAGGCAGGAAAGAAAGCTCCTGCAATGACCCGAGGCAGAAAACTCTTACAGTGTTTATAAGACTGCGATGAGGCCTGGAGCTGGAGTGCTGTGAGCCTGGGGTAGCGGAGGGAGTGGGTGAGGAGAACAGATGTGGAAGGTAGGCACGGCCCTGTCACAGCAGTGTGCTGAGGATGTGGTCCGCTCCATGGTACCAGTAAAGTTTGTTTTTGTTATTGTCCTAGCAATTCCTCATCAAGAACCAGGGACAACACGATTATAACCCTTCATGAGAAATCTAGACCACGACAGTCACTGTTTTCTTCCCACATTGTTACAGAATTCCTCGGCCAAACTCTCATCTCACTGGTTAAAGTGAGTGCTCAGGTCAGGTGTGTCACTGTCCTCTGGGGGGGAGTGTGGAGTGTCCAGGGCAATGAGGGGAGATTCGCTGATGCACAAAGTACACAGCTGCTCTTTGGATGAGGACAGGAAATAAATATTGGCTTCCTGAGAAAACTCACGGGATACTGGAAGGATGTTCCTCAGACAATTAGTTTTTAACATGAGATCATAACTTGGTAATGAAATACGTGACTAATAAGATTGGGGGAGAGGGAAGTCCCTTGTGGGTAGTACCAGCCTGGAGTTTCCATCCATTCAACACGTGGGAAGGATCATTAACATTCAGGAGCAGAGTGGAGCCTTCAGCATAATGAATGTGATTTTGGTAAGAATTTTCCTACGCCACAGACAGGGCTGCTCAGAAAACTTCCAAGGGAGATTGCCCAGGTGTGACTTGGCTGAGAGTCTAAAGAAGACTTCCAATTTATGCAGGGTGAGACAGGACAATCTCTTTCCCTATAGTACTGGCCAAAGCTTGGGGGCTGCCTTTCACTAACATCCAGGAAGGGGTGACAAATGTCCTTTGAATTGTCCATAACGTGATTGGTAGTGTCTTTCATTATTATTGTTGTTGTTGTTGTTTTCTGCCTTTTCTTCCTCCTGCCCTCCCTCCCTTCCCTTCCCTCTCTCTCTTTTTCTCCCTCTCTTCTTCACCCCTCTCTCCCTCCCTTCCTTTCTCTTTCCTTCTTTCTCTGATGCTCTTCTTCTGTCTCTCCTCCCTCCTTTCTTCTTCCTTTCCTCACTCAATGTCTCTATTGCTTTCTCTCTCTTTTTCTTTCAAAAAAATGGCAAAAGAAGGGAGGAAAAGATGTTAAAACCTTAATGTACAAAGCATAGACAGGGCTCTCATCATAAAATATTACTTTTCTCTGCCCTTCAACAAATAAGTAGTGGCATACAATAGACATATACATGTGTATGTGTGCACACACACATACACAACAAGACCTTCTAAGAAAAAAAGTGAGTTCTGGTAAATCTGAGCAGTAGAGACAGAACACAGATAAGGTTGCTTAGACTCTGCTTGCTCTGACTCTGACCTCAGAACTTGGTCTTCCAGGAGATGCCCTGGGGATCCCAGCATCTGCCCAGGGCTGAGTTGGGGGCAGCAGGAAGAGGAGATAAAAGCCCAGCTAGAAAGTCTCATTTAGCCAATTAGTGTCTGTCATGCACATCTCCTTAAGTTGCTGGGCTTTCTCTGAGTGGACATCACCGCCAGCCAATTTTCTCAAGCTTTTCCTCCATAGGAGATAATCTGGCATTGATAAAAAGTAAGTGGTTCATTTTAATTTCAATTTGTCTTCAAGCACTTTGGCTGTTTGGTCGTCTAGAGGTACTCAGGGGGCATGGCTGCCGTTTTCATGCACTTCAGAAAATGCCTTCTCATTCTCCAAGTGGTAAAGTCCTTCCTCAAGTAATTTTCTTCAGCACTTGGTTACATGCTCCCGATATATTTCAGAGGGTATTTTGAATTTCTGCTGAAGCTCTTGAATTTCACTTTCTGATTGTACATTTTCTGACTGCAAAGATGCTGGCTCAATTTGGAAATTTTAATTTGAACTCAGATCGCTTCAATTATTTGCTTTTCTTCAGATGTCTTGTGGTACATCTCCTGTCTTTCTCCTTCCGGAGGTATTTAAAGAAGCAGTTAACTTAGCAGCAGAATTTGGTTTTGCAGAATGGCTTGTTCCAGGTGGTTTCTACTTTCTGATTCACTCTCTATCCAATTCCCAATCGCTGCCACCCAAGTTTTCTCACAAAAGAGCAGTCCACACATACGCTGTTCAGTATTCAATGAACTCACAACTTTAGGAGTTGGGCTGTGTCTCCGTTAGAGACGCTAATAAAAATTCATTCATGGCCTTCATTTTTTTCTCTTTCATTCTTCCACTTCAGTAAAGGCAGCTTTAGACTTTTCCTGAATATCAACATTTTCTTTTCTTTTCTTTTTTATTTTAAAAAATATTATATGTTTTTATTTGCTTTTAGTTAAAAATTTCAATTTTTTAATATTAAATCATAGTTGTGTACATTAATGCAATCAAGGGGAACCATACACTGGTTTTATACACCATTTGAGACATTTTCATCACACTTGTTAACATAGCCTTTCTGCAATTTCTTAGTTATTGTGTTAAGACATTTATATTCTACATTTACTAAGTTTCTCATGTACCCTTGGAAGATGCACCACAGGTATAATCCCACCAATCACCCTCCCTCCACCCATTCTCACCCTTCCTACCCTCCCTCTCCCTCTTCTCAATATTCTTAGGTTATAACTGGGTTATAGCTTCCATATGAAAGCCATAAATCAGTTTCACAGTAGGGCTAAGTACATTGGATACTTTTTCTTCCATTCTTGAGATACTTTACTAAGAAGAATATGTTCCAGCTCCATCCATGTAAACATGAAAGAGGTAAAGTCTTCATCTTTCTTTAAGACTGCATAATATTCCATGGTGTACATATACCACAATTTATTAATCCATTCATGGATTGGTGGGCACTTGGGTTTTTTCCATAACCTAGCAATTATGAATTGGGCTGCAGTGAACATTCTGGTACAGATGTCTTTGTTATATTGTGATTTTTAGTCTTCTGGGTATAAGCCTAGTAGAGGAATTACAGGATTGAATGGCAGATCTATTTTTAGGTCTCTAAGTGTTTTCCAAACATCTTTCCAAAAGGAATGTATTAATTTGCAATCCCACCAGCAGTGTAGAAGTGTTCTCTTTCCTTCACATCCACACCAACATCTCTAGTCTTGGGATTTTGTGATATGGGCAAAATTTACAGGAGTTAGATGATATCTCAAAGTAGTTTTGATTTGCATTTCTCTGATGATTAAAAATGATGAGCATTTTTTCATATATCTGTAGGCCGTGCGCCTGTCTTCTTCAGAGAAGTTTCTCTTCAAGTCCCTTGCCCAGCCTGCTATGGAATCACTTGTTCTTTTCTTGCTTATACATTTGAGTTCTCTGTGGATTCTGGTTATTAAACCTTTGTTGGAGACATAGCCTGCAAATATCTTCTCCCATTCTGAGGGCTGTATGCTTGCTTTACTTACTGCGTTCTTGGCTATGCAGACCTTTTTAGTTTGATCAGGTCCCAGTAATGTATTTTTGAAGCTGCTTCAATTGCCCGGGGAATCCTCCTCATAAAATACTCGCCCAGACTGATTTCTTCAAGGGTTTTCCTGCACTCTCTTCTAGTATTTTTATAGTTTCATGTCTTAAGTTTAAATCTTTAATCCAATGAAAGTCTATCTTAGTTTATGGTGAAAGATGTGGGACCAGTTTCAGTCTTCTACAGGTTGCCAGCAAGTTCACACAGCACCATTTGTTAAATAGGGAATCTTTTCCCCACTGAAAGTTTTTAATTGGCTTGTCAAAGATCAAATAACAGTAAGTAGCTGGATTCATCTCTTGGTTCTCTATTGTGTTCCAGACATCTACTTCTCTGTTTTTGTGCCAGTACCATGCTGTTTTGATCACTATCAACTTAGTGTATAGTCTGAGGTCTGGTAGCGTGAGTCCTCCTGCTTTGTTTTTATTTCTGAGTAATGTCTTGGCTATTCGAGGTTTTTTTCTCATTCCGTATAAAACGAGGTATATTTTTTCAAGATCTTTAAAGTATGACAGTGGAGTTTTAATAGGGATTGCATTAATATTGTATATTGCCTTGGGTAGTATGGACATTTTAACAATGTTGATTCTTCCCACCCATGAGCATGGTATGTTTTTCCATTTGTTAACATTTTCAGCTATTTCTTTTCTTAGAGTTTCATAGTTCTCTTTATGGAGATTTTTCACATCATTTGTTAGATAAACTCCCAAATAGTTTATCTTCTTTGGCACTACTGTGAATGGAATAGAGTCCTTAACTCTTTTCTCAGCTTGACTATTGTTGGTATATATAAAGTCTACCAATTTATGAATGTTGATTTTGTAACCTGAGATGCTGCTGTATTCCTTGATCACTTCAAAGAGTTTTGTAGTAGAATCCCTGGTGTTTTCCAGATGTACAATCATATCATTTGTGAAGAGCGAAAGTTTGATCTCTTCTGACCCTATATGGATACCCTTGATCACCTTTTCTTCCCTAATTGCAATGGCTAAAACTTACATTAAAATATTAAAGAGCAGTGGAGAGAATGGGCAGCCTTGTCTGGTTCCTGATCTGAGTGGAAATGATTTCAATTTAACTCCATTCAATATGATATTGGCTGTGGGTTTGCTGTAGATGGCCTCTATCAGTTTAAGAAATGTCCCTTCTATGCCAATTTTCTTACGTGTTCTGATCATGAAGGGGTGCTGGATATTATCAAAAGCTTTTTCTGCATCAATTGAGAGAATCATATGGT
>CAUYPK010054120.1:0-13294 GCA_963574355.1 Loris lydekkerianus | reverse complement strand
AGAAGAGATCAAACTTTCACTCTTCGCAGATGATATGATCGTATATCTGAAAAACACTAGGGATTCTACTACAAAACTTTTAGAAGTGATCAAGGAATATAGCAATGTCTCAGGCTACAAAATCAACACCCATAAATCTGTAGCTTTTATATATACCAACAATAACCAAGCCAAACAGTCAAGGACTCTATTTCTTTCACAGTAGTGCTAAAGATGATGAAATATTTGGGTGTATACCTAACAAAGGAAATGAAAGATCTCTACAAAGAGAACTATGAAACTCTAAGAAAAGAAATAGCTGAAGATGTTAACAGATGGAAAAACATACCATGCTCATGGCTAGGAAGAATCAACATTGTTAAAATGTCCATGCTGCCCAAAAGCAATATATAATTTTAATGCAATTCCTATTAAAGCTCCATTGTCATACTTTAAAGATCTTGAAAAAATAATACTTCATTTTATATGGAATCAGAAAAAACTTTGAATAGCCAAAACATTACTCAGCAATAAAAACAAAGCAGGAGGAATCATGCTACCAGACCTGAGACTGTACTATAAATTAATAGTGATCAAAACAGCATGGTATTGGCACAAAAGCAGAGAATTAGATGTCTGGAATAGAATAGAGAACCAAGAGATGGATCCAGCTACTTACCGTTATTTGATCTTTGACAAGCCCATTAAAAACACTCAGTGGGGAAAAGATTCCCTATTTAACAAATGGTGCTGGTTAAACTGGCTGGCAACCTGTAGAAGATTGAAACTGGACCCACACCTTTCATCATTAACTAAGATACACTCTCACTGGATAATAGATTTAAACTTAAGATATGAAACTATAAAAAACTTGAAGAAAGTGCAGGGAAAACTCTTGAAGGAATAGGCCTGGGTGAATATTTTATGAGGAGGACTTCCCAGGCAATTGAAGCATTATCCAAAATACACTACTGGGACCTGATCAAACTAAAAAGCTTCTGCACAGCCAAGAACATAGTGAGTAAAGCAAGCAGACAGCCCTCAGAATGGGAGTAAATATTTGCAAGTTATACCTCCGATAAAGGTCTAATAACCAGAATCCACAGAGAACTCAAACATATTAGCAAGAAAAGAACATGTGGCCTCATTTCAGGGTGGGCAAGGGACTTAAAGAGAAACTTCTCTAAAGAAGACAGATGCAAAATCTACAAACACATGAAAAAAAGCTCATCATCCTTAATCATCGAAGAAATGCAAATCAAAACTACTTTGAGATACCACCTAACCCCAGTAAGAGTAGTCCATATAACAAAATTTCAAAACCAGAAATGTTGGCGTGGATGTGGAGGAAAGTGCACACTTCTACACTGCTGATGGGAATACCCACTAATTCCTTTCTTCTGGAAGGATGTTTGGAGAATACTTAGAGACCTCAAAATAGATCTGCCATTTGATCCTAATATTCCTTTACTAGATCTATACCCAGAAGTTCAAAAGTCACAAGTATCTCAGGAATGGAAGAAAAAGTATCCAATGTACTCAGCCCTACTGTGAAGCTAAATTATAGCTTTCACATGAAGGCTATAACCCAACTATACCACAAGACTATGGGGAAAGGAACAAGGAAGGGGAAGGGAGGGGGGAGGTTTTGGTGGAGGGAGGGTAATGGGTGGGGCCACATCTATGGTGCATCTTAGAATGGGTACAGGCGATTGCACTAATGTACACAGCTATGATTTAACAATAAATAAAAAAAAGAAAAAGCAGAATGTGGTACATACATACAATAGAATACTATTCAGCCTTAAAAAGGAAGGTGATCCTGAAATACAACATATATGAACCCCGAGAACACTGCGCCAGGTCGAATAAGTCAGATACATAAGGACAAAACTGCAGGATTCTACTTTATGTGAGGTATCCAAAATAGTAAAACTCATGGGAGAGAGAATACAGTGATGGCTTCCAAGAACTCAGAGGAAAAGGATGAAATGGAGACTTGCCATTCAATGGCCATAAAGTCTCATTTACACAAGATGAATAAGGTCTAGAGATCTGCTTTACATTTTCCCTATAATCAACAATACTAGATTATACACAAAAATGCAAGAGGTTAGACATTATGTCAAATGTTCTTACCACAATAAGATTTTTTAAAAAGCATAAAATCTGAAGCTAAAGCCCTAGTTTCAAATGTGAATGAGGCAGGGGTAGGGATTACCTTTGCTGTTGTTGGTAATCATGACACATGAGGGCACCACTCTACTAAAAACCACTTCCATAATGTCTCCATACTCAGAAGACCTTCAATGCTTTCTTAGCATTTGTTTGTTCTGACTTTGATTTAATGAGGCCGTGTTTTAAAACAAATAACCAGTATATAAATCCAAATAAACGTCATCCCTTTCAAAATAGTGAAAAGACATACGCTTGTTTCAGTGATGTTCCAAACTCTCGTGTCAAAATTCTCAGTGTTACTATTTTCTACCTTAAGAGCTGGGTTTTCTTAATCCATTAAAATTCATTCATTTAAATTTCAGACTGGAAAAGTAAATGATCAAAAGGAACTTTGGGGGGATTAAAACAATATAGTATCAATATAATGAGTTACTGTCAAGCTATTAAAAATAATGAGCAGATATATTTGTGCAGCTATGAGATGACCTAGAAACATATTTTTCAGTGGGAAAAAGCAAGGAACACAATAATATACACAACCTTCTTTCCACTGTGTTTTTAAAATATATATATATATATGTACATAAATGTTTAGTTTATACATAGAACATATCTGTAATGATAGATAAATAATTGGTAGTTTCCGATATTCCCAAAATATACTGTTTGACTCTTAGCTGTTATTAGAGTTCACGATCCTTAAGGACAGGGATCCTGAACTCTAACATATGCTCTATTCTTGATATTCACAAATTACATATAGATAGTAAATATCTGTGGATTAATTAACATTCTCAAATTAGCCATATTTACAGAGGATAAAGTCGAGTAAAGAAATTCGTGTAAAGGCTCAGCACCTGTATCTCAGAGGCTAGGGCACCAGCCACATACATCTGAGCTGGCAGGTTCAGACCCAGCCCGGGCCTGCCAAAAAACAATGATAACTACAACAACAACAACAACAACAAAAAAAAAGCTGGGTGTTGTGGTAGGCACCTGTAGTCCCAGCTACTTGGGATGCTGAGGCAAGAGAATTGCTTAAGCTGAAGAGTTTGAGGTTGCTGTGAGCTGTGATGCCATAGCACTCTACTGAGGGTGACATAAGGAGACTCTGTCTCAAACAAAAAAAAAGAAAAGAAAAGAAAAAGGAAATGCATGTAAATAGAAAGATTGATCCAAAATGATGATGAAAATAATATAAGACCAGGTACATTGGCCCATGCCTATAATCTTAGCACTCCGAGAGGCTGAGCCAGGAAGATTGCTTGAGGCCAGGAGTTTGAGACCAGCATGAGCAAGAGCAAGACTCCAACTCTACTAAAAATGGAAAAAAATTACCAGTGTGGTGGTGCATGCCTGGAGTCCCAGCTACCTGGGAGGGTGAGGCAGAAGAACTGCTTGAGCCCAGGAGTTTGAGGTTGCTGTGAGCTACAGTGATTCCACTGCACTCCAGCATGGATGGCAGAGGGAGACTCTGTTTTAAAAAAGAGAGAGGAGGGTAGGGGTGAAAAGAAGATAGAAGGGGAACGGAAGGGAGGGGAGGAGAAAAAACAAAACAATATGAGGAATCATTTGAGGAAGTACTTGAATATAACAAACTTTTCATATCCTTATTGCAAATAAGTATGTAACTAAAACTTGGAATTAGCTTGTGATTCTAATTGCTGTTGAAGTAAGTGTAACAGAAAAAAACTTTATATTTTGCCCCCAGAAAGTGCATCATGTTTATCCTGCAACCCAGACCCACACACAGCCATCTGCAGTTATATTTGCCATTGTAAAATTAATAGCCTGTGTGGTTCCGAGAAAAGATTCAGTTTGGAAAGGGAACTTCTCACTACCTGGTATGCAGTTAGAAACAGCTGGCTCTATGGCCAGGGAGGATTCTGAGCACTGCAGAGACATTTGCTGCAGGTCATTGCCATTCCCAGAGCACCAGATTGACCCACCAGCTCTTCATCATATGATAACAAACCTACAAGCAAGTGGTTGCTGCTCCACTTCATTTATTTATTCAAAACATTTCCTGATTCATCCATGTAAACATAAAGGAGGTAAAGTCTCCATCTTTCTTTAAGGCTGCATAATATTTCTTGTTATAATTACAAATAAATAATTACATACATAGTATAAACATATATATGTGTACTCTATATACAAATACATAGTTTGTATTATTATGTAATTATTAATAATTACATAAAATGTAAATTACTATCTGATAGTTTTTAATTTAATAATCATATGGGATTTTATTTATTGAATATGGAACATACCAAGCTCTGTGCTATGTTCTAAATCAGTTAATTATGGCCCTTAACTCTCAAAGCAGCCTAATCGGCATTTATAGTCCATTACCTTGGTGGTTCTCAACTTGGAATGATTTTAGAGACATTTTTTACTGTTATACTATGGGAGGCTCTACTAACATCTTTGAAGTAGGAGCAAAGGATCCTGAAATACACAAGAAAGCTCTCATTCCACAAAACAACAACCACAAAAATCATCAAGTCTAAAATGTCAGTAGTGCTAGTTTGAGAAACCATGCATTACCTTAGAGCACATAAGTCAATTCCCTAAGATGATAATTTTAAGTGACAAAACCAGGACTTAAACCAAGTGCAGCTGATTTACCTCATTGTAAATATGATAGCCTTGTTTTTTGCAGCCCACGCTAACTTGTTTAGTATGTTTCCATATCATTGAAACAAGATAGTGTATACAACAAATGCAATTACTTTTTATATAAAGAGGGAACATAATTAAGAACCAAAATGATAATTCTTAAACATAAATACAAAATACATTCTAGAAGATGAGTAATAACTGCATTAAAGTTGGTACCCAAAAGGGCTATAATTTATTTAAATAATTCTTGTGTTTCTCAAAATATTTGAATTTTTCCATTAGAATTCCCTCTGAATTAGTCAGTTTTTTAGTCTACTGAAAAATATGGTCAAGTTGTAAAAATTAAATTTTCCTTTAACAGTATTGAAATGAATACAAGCTTACATTTAACAAATAAGTAGCATTTTGAGAATTCTGGGGTTTTTTAAAAATAAAAATATGTGTCTAAAAGCACATAAATAAATGCAATACGGGAATGATTTAAGTCTAATTATAGGTCACAGCTCAAACTGTAATGTACTTTTATATTTTTCTTTGTTTCAGAATTGATATAAATTATTCTAATTTTTTAAATTGACAAATAATTCAGCATTTATATTAAATAGAAAAAGTAAAGGGAATAAATGCTTTTAGTTTATGTGTGTATGTGTATTTTCTGTTTGATAATATTCAACATTATAAAACAAATATTGCATCTTTGATTTCTATCATGCAGAAAATATGCTTAATTTGACAGCTGCAATAAAGTATTTTTATAGATCTCCTGACATAAGTGTGTAATATCACAAATGAAATATAGCTGTTATGCATACATAGTAGATAGCAAAATATTTTCCACAATATGTTATATTTCCAAGTTTATTTCTTTCCCAAAATAAAATTGTGTATTTAGCTAATTGGTATAATTTACCCATTTATCTTTAAGAGGTTTATGGACCAAATACTGATAATTTTCATGATCCAAAGAACCACCTTAAAAAACAATAAAAAATAACTAGTTCTAATTTAAAATACTTCATGGGCTGCATTTTATCTGCAACTTTAGTTTAACTTTACCCTCAATTCAAAGTTAATTAGTTATTCTTAATCACATTCATTTTGATGTTCAAATGCAACAACGTGCACTCATATCTGCCATAGCTACTAGCTGAAAACTGACAGATTTTTAAAGCCATATGATGGTTAAGTTAAAAGGTACTACACTATGTTATATTCCTATGACACAACATAGTTAATTAAAATACTTGCAATTATTGAAAATCTATCAAGTAAATTAGTCATTGTTCAAAATAATTAATACACAATAAAAATAATAAAATTGGAATACTAACATATAATTTCGTATATATGGGAAAATCCCCGTAGTTGAATTCATGTATGGAACATGTTTTTATCACAAATATCAATGGTTTGGTCCCTGTCTTAGGTTGACTGAACGCAGAGTGATCTTACCCGTCTTTGGGTACTATGAATGTAATCCACCGTGCAGCCTCTCCATATACTGTCTTAGGTTGTCCCAGGTTTGGGACTCTTACCCGTCATTGGTGCTATGGAGGGCGGTGAAGAATAATAGTTATATTCTTGGTTAATGAGCCGGTGATATCGGACCTCGACCTGATTTAACTGCCTCTAACCTTTCAAAGGGTATATCAAAAAGCCTGGATGCCTGGGCAGAAACCTGCTCCAGATCAGAACCACTGCAGAGGGCTTCTGCCAGAGCAGTGCCTAGTAGAGCTGTGAGATCAGGGCCACTGTCCAGACCCCAGAATCACACATCTACCAGCAGCTTGCAACTGCAGCCTGGAAAAGCTACAAGCTTTTGACTCCAACCCACGGGATTAGCCATGTGGGCTATGCTAAGCAAAGCCATCGGTGTGGGGCTGCCTATGGCATTGGGAGCCTACCTTTCACACCAGTGTGTCTAGGATGCAGGACACAGAGTCAAGAGAGATTATCTGGAGCACTAAATTTTGATATCTTCCCTGCTGGGTTTCAGACTTGTGTGGGGCCTCTTACCCTTTTCTCGTGGCTGGCTTTCTTTCTTTCTTTCTTTCTTTCTTTCTTTCTTTCTTTCTTTCTTTCTTTCTTTCTTTCTTTCTTTCTCTCTGTCTCTGTCTCTGTCTCTCTCTCTCTCTTTCTTTCTTTCTTTTTTTGAGACAGAGCCTCTCACTTTGTCATCCTTAGTAGAGTACTATGGTATCATAGCTCACAGCAACCTCAAACTCTTGGGCTCAAGCAATTCTCTTGCTTCAGCCTCCCTAGTAGCTATAACTATAGACACCTGCCACAAACCTGGCTATTTTTTTTAGAGATGGGGTCTTGCTCTGGCTCAGGCTTGTCTTGAACCTGTGAGCTCAGGCAATCCACCTGCCTCAGCCTCCCAAGTGCTGGGACTACAGTTTTGAGCCACTGCACCTGGCTATTATGGCCTATTCTTCCTTCTTAAAATAGGGATGTTTACCCAATGCCTTTTACCCCATTGTTTCTTGGAAGTAAATAACTTGTTTTTAATTATACAGGTTCATGGCTAGGAGGAACTTGCCTTCAGTCTCAGATGAGATCAGGACTTTGGACTTTCAAGTTAATGCTGGAACAACTTAAGACTTTGGAGTCTATTGGGATGGAGTAATTGTTTTGTGAAGTGAGAAGGACAAGAGATTTGTGGAGCCAGGGATAGCCAGATTTGAGGAGTGAGAAGGCTGTAGTTTGAATGTGGTTTGTTTGCCTCCACCAAGTCTGAACTTGAAATTTGATTCCTAATGTTGGAGGTGGAGCCTAGTGGGAGATGTCTGGATCAGAAGGTTGATCCCCCATGAATGGCTTGGCGCCATCTTCAGAATTCTCAATTCTGTTAGTTCTAGTTACAATTCCCCCGCAAACTGGTTGTTAAAAAGGGCCTGGCATCTTCCCCTTCTCTTTCTCTCCCCATGTTATCACTGCACACCTCTCCCCTTCCCTTTTTGCCATGAGAGGAAGCATACCAAAGTCCTCACCAGATGAAGATGATGGCACCCTGTTCCTTCTACAGCCTACAGAGCTGTGAATCAAACCAACCTCTTCTTTATAAATTACCCAAACTCGGGTTATTCCTATATAGCAACTCAGATGGGCTAAGAGAGTAATAGATGTAAAGGGAGGTATTAGGTGGAGCCTGCAATGGGGGTGGGATCTAGTATGATCTAGGGGGAGTAATGCAGTGGAGGTCATGGCTTTCGTGTAGTCAGGATAGAAAGCAAGATGTGAGCCTGGTCAGTCCAGGACACCTGCAACTGGGTGTCCCACCATAGCTCATATCCATACAGCCAAGATCAAGGCCATATTTCCCCTCCACGGGCCACCATTCCCAACTGTGCCATTCCTGTAAGTGTAATTTCTCTGGATCCATAATGTCATGAAAAGATCATGGGAGTGAGATCCTTGGATTCCAATTCTGCCCTGCTGCTTGCTAGCCACAGACCATGGCTATTCTCTCAACATGTGTTATAAGACTTATTTCTCTCTTCAGGGTCATTCTGAAGACCACAGTAAATAGACATGTGAAAGTGCCTAAGTGTATAACTGGAAACAGAACAAGTGCTCAACAGATATCAGTAGAATCTGAAAATGATTTTTCCTTCACCTACTACAATGAATTCATCACCATGACCAGCTTCCTGCTCTTTACCTTGCCTTCCCCGCCCTCATTAATGGCCACACCTCCTAACTGGTAACATTTCTGTCCCCCTCCTCTTCCAGGGCTTGTCTGTCTTACAAATGGCTGCCTAACTTACCTTTCAGAAACAACACTTTTATCATATGAAGCTAGGTAGTGAAAAGCGGCCCTGAATTTTACATCAGAAGTTTGAATAAAATTTTCATTCTCCCATTTCATGTTCTTCATCTTCCAGGAGTCTGGAGAGGTATGATGTGAAGCCAATACTTGTGAGAAGCCAGTACAAATTGCTAGAGCTTGATGGTCCAGAAGGGGACCTGGAATTAATCCTCCATCAAGAGGATTTACATGGGGCATTATTATCATGGGCCTAAAATATCTTATTCACCAGTAGGTTTAACCTGATTGCCATTCCTGTATCTCACACAACCCTTAGCAAATGTGACGCTCAAATGAGATGAGGGATGTTTTGTTCAAAGTCTGAAGTCCAAACTATAGCCCGAGAAGAAGGGAAAAGAGGAGGGGGGGGAGAAGGGAGGGGAGGGGAAAGGATGCGTGGAGGGAGGGTAATTGGTGAGATCACACCTACTGTGCATTTTACAAGGGTACATGCTAAATTTACTAAGTGTAGAGTATAAATGTCTGAACACAGTAAGTAAGAAACTGCGGTGAAGGCTGTTAACCAGTTTGATGAAAATTTTTCAAAAGGTGTATAAAACCAGCACATTGTACCCCATGATTGCATTAATATACACAGTTATGATTTAATAAAAAAAGTCTAAAGTCCACTGTTTCCCCTCCTCTGTGCCACCCCCTTCCCTCTCACCCTACACCCCTTCCTCTCTCCTTCCTTTTCCTGTGTCAAAGTCAGATTTCACAACTTGCCCCTCCACACTCCTTAGGAGTTTCCCCCACATTGTCCTTACCCTTTTCTACCCCCCACTTAGTTGTTAGTTTCTTTTCAGATATGTTAGTTTTGCCCTCCCCAATTGTGCTTACATGTTTTTGCACTTCCCAAGGATATAACAAAGGCACTCACTCAGAATTTTACTGCGTGAATAGAGCCTCCCGGTCACAGTTTAAGAGCTAGAAAGGTTCTATTGGTTCCCCAAGTCCAACATTTTTTCTTCTGGGAAGGTGCAGCTGAGGCTTGGACAGGCGAGTGATCAAGTCCCCTCAGGACCCACAGCAGGAAAGGGCCAGACCGGCAAGCCAGAGCTCACCCTTTTCACTAACCACACTGTCAGGGTAGTCACCTTTCTATAAAATACCTTTCTTCAGTGTCCTGGTCAAATTTCACTCTTTATTAGTTAGCACCTTTGCAGATGACTGACCAGCTGCTCCGAGAATGAGGCTCTGGGGATCTCAGCACAAACCTTCCTTCAGCCCTGTGAGGTTCTAAATCTAATCTCTGTCCTCATTTGCTGGGGATCTTGAATGTGCTCCTTACCCTTCTGGTTTCCTCTCCTCCCCCTGACTCACAGGGAATACAAAAGAACTGGACCTTATGAAAAGTGCCAAGTAGGCACGACACAGTTATCTGAAATATAACTCATTAAATTTATAAGGACAGCCCTTTTTTGCATAGATGTGAGAAATGAATGCATTGTGCATTTGCACTGTGAGCATGAATGCATGAGAAATGAATAACATAATTTCTGGATAAAATGTACCAAAATCAAAAAAGGTTGAAGTTATTTAACTAAAAGCAAAAATTGTTGACTAAACTCACCCCTGGATTAACAAATGTAACAAATAACTTGATTAAGTAACGTTAGGTAAGGGAATATGCTAGGGATTGAAAGGGCTATAAAATTTAATGACACTGTCCTTGACCATGGAGTTTGCAGTCTGGAAGAGCTAGAGTACGTACACAAGTTACTGTAGCCAAAGTAAAAAGCAACTAGCCTTGGGAGGTTCATGGGAGTGTCATGAGTAGGGAGAAAGCATTTCAGGTGGGAAAATCAAGGAAGGCTTGGGTAACAGGTGCCATTTTATATGTGCCTGGAAGGATAGGTAGGTTCTGATAATGGAAATAAATTTCAGATTGAGAAGTAGAAGTGAAAGAAGTGAAAGAAGTGAAAGAAGCTTGCTCCATTAACAGGAATTTAGGCTATGAGAATATAAGTAAGACCGGACCAATAGGTTGGGGCTCAAATGCAGAAGCCTTGTTGAATATCATGGTAAGTCATTTGGTATTGTAAGCAATGGAGAGTCAGTGAAAGGTTTTGAGGGGTTGTGAGGAGATGGGCTGACAGTAGTGACATTATCAAAATATACTTTAGAAGTATCATTCTGGAGTGATATTAGAAACCAGGTGACCTGGCTTGGCACCTATAGCAGTGGTTATGGCGCCAGCCACATACACTGAGGCTGGTAGGTTCAAACCTGGCCTGGGCAAGCTAAACAACAATGGCAAGTGCAACAAAAAATAGCCGGGTGTTGTGGTGGGCACCTGTAGTCCCAGCTACTTGGGAGGCTGAGGCAAGAGAATCACTTAAGCCCAAGAGTTTGAGGTTGCTGTGAGCTGTGATGCAACAGCACTCTACCGAGGGCAACATAGTGAGACTCTGTCTCAAAAAAAAAAAAAAAAGAAAGAAAGAAAAGAAATCAGGTGACAGGGAGGAGTAGAGCAAAACCTAGACTAGTTAAACCAGTAAGAGGGCCTGAAGCGGAGGAACGGAAGGAGAAGAACAGGGAATAGAGCTTGTAAGTTTGTGAGGAAAAAGGAGTAGTTTTTCTAAGGTTGTAAGACTAGTTTGTTTAAAAAAAAAAAAAAGATGTGAGAAAATGGTAATCATTCTTTGGTCAGGAAGAATCTCTGTCTATATCAGAGAGTCTTAGCAATGCAAACAGGAGGCCGAGTGCAGTGACTCACACGCTCTGGGAGCCCAAGGTTGTGGATTGTTTGAGCCTAGGAGTTCTGAGCAAGAGTGAGAGCCCATCTCTAAGAAATAGCCAGGTGTTGTAGTGAGTGCCTGTAGTCCCAGCTTCTGGGGAGGCTGAGCAAAGAGGACTGCTTGAGCCCAAGAGTTTGAGGTTGCTGTGAGCTGCGATGCCACAGCACTCTACTGAGGGTGACAAAGTGAGACTCTGTCTAAAAAAGATAGGGAAGAAGGAAGGAAGGAAGGAAGGAAGGAAGGAAGGAAGGAAGGAAGGAAGGAAGGAAGGAAGGAAGGAAACAGGTGCTTAATAAAAGGCAGCCAAGTGCTCTGCAAGCATCATGCTGTCCTAGGTTGAAGGTCAGGCTAAAAGGAAGCCAGTGATTTGGCAAGATTCCTCTTTGGAAAGAGAAGCAAACTGCAAGTTTCTTTAATAGTTAACTGTTGTTCTCTGTGCCATGAGAGTGGTTATAAAATGCTTTCTAAGAAAATAGATTTTAGGCTGTGCCTGTGGCTCAGTCAGTAGGGCACTGGCCCCATATACCGAGGGTGGCGACTTCAAACCCGGCCCCCACCAAACTGCAACAAAAAATACCCGGGTGTTCTGGCAGGTGCCATGTGGTCCCAGCTACTCGGGAGGCTGAGATAAGAGAATCACCTAAGCCCCAGGAGTTGGAGGTTGCTGTGAGCTGTGTGGCATGGCACTCTACTGAGGGCCGTAAAGTGAGACTCTGTCTCTACAAATAAAAAAATAAAAAAGAAAAGAGATTTTAATTCTTTTCTTTGACCTAACTTTGTCTTTAGTAATAACCTTGGATGAGGAGGGGACACTGGTACCTCACTGGTTGCAGCGAACATGGGAGGAGACCGGGGCATCTGAGAAGGCCCAGGAAAGGAAAAGGCTTTAGGGTTGGGTGATAGAAAGGTCCTGAGGCTTCCTGACCTGGGAAACAGATGTGCTTATCCAGGATTGAGAAGCACAAAAGAAAAGCGGCCTTGGCATGTGGAGAGGTGAAGGTTTTGTTTTGGACAAGTTCAATTTGAGGTGCTGGTGTTACAGAGACAGACAGAACCACAGGAAGCCAGGCGTAGACTGATAGGGCTTATTGGTTTGAAGCTAAATTGCTTCAACTGGAAACAAGATCTAAATTGGGAAGGATGGTCTGATAGGCAGGTAGTGCTGAAACCTCTAATCCAATCAGAAGACTCCGCTTATATTTCTGTGATGACACAATGTTCTAGGTCATGGACAAACAGGCTATCATTGTCAACAGTGGTATAAGGTTTCCTTAAAGAAGAAATGATTTGACTGAACAACATGTCCCAGTGACTTAGTCCTAGGAATGAACCTGTATATTTGCAGTGGGGAGAGATTTCTGACTGAGCCAACTTATGGCTGTCATACACGCAGCACTTAACTTCTAGGGAAGGAATTAATTCATTTAGGCTGGAGGCTGAAATTTTTTTGCATGAAATTCATATATGTTACCTAGAAAAATTCAAGGAACGAGAATTTGAAGAGAAAAAAATTCTATTATACTCCATTGTTGAATTATGGGGGATTCCAAAAATAGAAGACTAAGCAAAACTTCTGCTACATGGTACATACTGTATAAATTCATGTTTCTTATCTCAGGAGGTGGTGACACCTACTATTCAGTGTGCTATTCAACAGAACACTTCACATGTAAGGCAACATCACATTTTTCACACTGGAAAGCAGTGTTCTTATGACATTCAGCACACTGCATTTGCTATCCCCACTTGACTATCACGTGGTTCATGCCATCATAATGTGAGTCCGTGTGATGCTTCTAAGATCTTTTCTCGGGGGTGGAGACAAGATGGCGGACTGAAGCCAGCTTTTCACAGAGGCTCCCGTCCAGAAGGAGAGTTAAAGGATGGAAATTTAGTAAGTAACCTGGAGGATTTGAGCTATACCAGGAGAGAAGGTTGGAGATCGCACATCAACACC
>CAUYPK010054119.1:0-19973 GCA_963574355.1 Loris lydekkerianus | reverse complement strand
TGATATGATTTTTGGTCCTTTGTGTTTACATGGATGGAGCTGGAACATATTCTTCTCAGTAAAGTATCCCAAGAATGGAAGAAAAAGTATCCAATGTACTCACCCCTACTATGAAACTAATTTAGGGCTTTCACATGAATGCTGTAACCCATTTGCAACCTAGGAATAGGGGGAAGAGGGAAAGGGGGGGAGGGAGGAGAGAGGTGGGTGGAGGGAGGGGGATTGGTGAGAATACACTTGTGGTGCATCTTACAAGGGTATACATGAAACTTGGTAAATGTGGAATGTAAGTGTCTTAACATAATAACTGTAAAATTGCCAGGAAGGCTATGTTAACCAGTGTGATGTAAATGTGTCAATCGGTCTGTGAAATTAGCGTATGATGCCCCATGATCATAAAAATGTACACAGCTATGATTTAATAAAAAAAAAAAAAAAAAGAAATCAAGGATCGGAATTTTCTTCCAAAACTAATGTATAGAAGTATGAATTAAAGTGTGTGACTCACAGTGGTGTAGGAGAAGGTCAAGGAATTCATCATTAGAAGAACGTAGATTCTGAGTGAACGGAGTATAAATGACACGGTTTGCAAGACAGACTCAGACCAGAGCATGGCTCATACACGATGCACAGAGGAAAGCTGGGGTAACAAGTGGGAAACGGAAATATTTGCAACACCATCTTTGCATATATGGTTGTTCATGTGCTCTGATCACTCACAGTGTCACAATGTCCAAAAGACTAGAGATATTGAGCCCAAAGTCTTATGAAACTTCAGAGGCAGAAGATGTCAGTCCCAGTTAAGAGAAACCGAGAAAGAATTGTGGATTAAAAGAGTCTTCTGTCTGGTCTTGTAGATGAAGGGAGAAATTGGGAACAGAGAAGGGCCTGTCTGGCAGGTGTGGAGGAGGCTGACGTGAGCGAGGCCAGGTTTCTTGGTAGCTTATTAGGTAAAACAAAGAAACCAAACAAGAGGCAGGTCGTCCTTGAGTAATTTCTATGGGCAACAGTTATATTAAAATTCTGTTTGTATTTTAGCAACAGTTTTTATTAAATTTATTACTTCTTTTTCTTCACTCTATGTAACAAGTAAATAAGTCCCAAGGTAGATCTTTTAATCCATTTTGATATATCATATAAAATAGAGACTGTAGTATTCATTTTCCCTGTAAAAATCTTTAACACCTAAAGTATAACTATACTCCCAAATTTTGATCTTCTGCAAGTCCAGTTCTTCTGAAAACACACACTGATTCCATGTCAAATATCACGTCAACCAAAATCCCCCGTGGATGCCATTCAGTTACTGAAAGAGGAAAATTCTTTCTCATCTTTTTTCCTGGGGAATAAAGCAGGACAGAATATTGATTTCTGCTATAATTCCTTAAGAGCACAGCATTGTGTTTATTGCTATATCCCAGCTCCAAGTATATTTCCATGATAAATGTTAACCCTTAATAAATATGCTTGTGAAAACTATCAAGTAGAGATATTAAATAATGACTAAGTTGGAAGGGATGAAACCACTGTTTATGATGGTTTGACTCTGTCTAGTCACGACTGGGTAGGTTCTCAGAGCTCTAAGTTGTGTTTAACTCCACAGCCTTGAGTTATAAGGATGCAGGGATTCCAAAATCATTATTTGGACTGTGTGTGGATGAGGAAAGGCTTTTTACAGAGAAGCAAATCTATTAGAACACCCCAAAACAATAAAAATGAAGGAATAAAGTTATACCAGCAGAAATAAGCAAATTATTCTTTCTTCAATTAAGTCCTGGATCACATTCTGAGCTTTTCAGCAGCCATGCAAACACAGAGGTGGGTTCAAACACACACACAGTAATGTGATAGTTTTGGGGATTCAGTAGTCAAGGAAGAAATCTCAGTGCATCAGGAAAGAGAAATACGTTCCTAGCATTCTGTTAAAAGCATTTGGTTTAGCTCAAGGATTCTTTAAATAGAATTTAGTTGGATAACTTTGCTTTGTGCAATATAATATGATCTTTAATTTAGTTTCTTATTATGAGAAAATGATTATTCAATGCACATTTTCATCTACAGTATTTATCTTTGTCTTAGTTCCCTGGATATAATACCCATCATGATATATGTAGGTCTCTCTTAAGAGATGCATAATGAAATTTTAGAACAAACTCTAAATTTCTTTGCTTTCTGCTCTACTTTTCAATTAGAATGTCCAAATCATTTAGTTTTTTAATTGAATTTCTTTCTGTTCTGGCCTCTGACCCATAGACTTTGTAAACTACAATGAACTTGTCTATTTTAATTATAGCAAGGTGATGTTTCTTTCTTGAGTGATGTGAAATAAATAGTGTTAGGAGAAGTCAAAATGATTCAAAATCAATGATTTACTGCAGATGTTTGGTTTTCTTTTCTTCACCAAGTCTAGAATATTCCATTGTATCGTCAGTACATGCCATAGATACATAGGATGATGAGCAACGTCTTCAATTTGTTCCACCATTGATTTCCAAGGTCATTCCCCCTTTCTAAATATGAGGCTTAACAAAAGGCTGTCAATTTGTTAACTTTATGTTGAAAAATATCAAAAGTGCCACTTCTAAATGAAAACTAAATACAAATATTTGAGGAGAAAATATGATAAGTAGAAAGTGAATTTTAATATTCCTATGAACAGCAGTTACTAAATTTCTAGTTAAAGATGCATCTTGTTCATGTAATGTGTGTTTCACTGAATAACATTTGACAGAGATCTTGACGTTGCTGGACTTGCACAAGAAAGTTCTAAAAACAATTTGGGAATGTGATAAGATACATTGGAGGAGAGCTTCTGGGTTTTCTCCTCCTGCAAAACAGCACATGCTTTATTGAGAAGAGTTTCTGATTTCAGAGTTCATATTCAGTTATACTGTAAAATTTTTGGATAAACATTTGTCCTGATGAAGGATGAGCAGCACAGATCAAGGATTCAGAACTTGAACTCAAGAACCAGGCCGCCTGTGTCCACGCTTTGGCCACTGTAGTTTTTATCTCAGCACCTGGCACACCCCAGATTCAAACTTGTGAAATTTTTCTAAGAAACTACATGGGAAGTAAATGTGTGTGTATATTAGTAAAAACGAAGGCTAAACAATAGTGATCTAATCATCTGGTTTCAAAAGGCAAAAAAATCAATTAATCCAAAAAAGTAAAGGAATGCAGGTTTATGAAAGAAAAAAATAAATGAACTATAGAATGATTATGTAATAGAGGGACATATAAAATAAATACAAGTTCTATGTACTGAATGTCCAGAAAGTCACCATACATAGGGGAAATGGGAAACTATAGCTAAATGTACCTTTACTTACATAATAGGAAAATATTCTAAGATTAGCTTTTTCCTTGGATTGAAAAGAGGATGCTTTGTCATGTTCATCATTTAAAAGAGAAAATAAAATTTCCTACTTACAAACAAATCATTTTAAATGTGCAATTTACATGCATGATTTCAACTCTTAGCAAAATAGGCACAAAGAGAATGGCTTTCACCTGGAAATGGACATTTGCAATGGAACTGACAGTCAGAGCCATGTTTAACAGGGAGTATTCGATCCCACCTTCAAAGACCTGGAATTACAAGTGTGATTGACCTTATCTTTCTGCTTAAACATTGCAAAGGTGTTCCATCTGTATACTGTAAGAAAAAGAATATGGAAAAAAAGCATAAAGATTAGAAAACAACAGTCATTATAAGTATTTCAACAATTGTATGCATCCAAAACATTATTAGCAATTAATATATTTTCTCAGTTTCTTAGTAATTAAAAAAATAATTGTTGAACACTTCTTATAAAACCAAGCATGTAGTGGACTAAATAGTAAAACTGCTCTCAGGAGGACTGTATTACTCATATACTTAAATAATAAGAGAAAATAGATTTTATATAAGAAGATAATATAATGGAAAAAACTGAACAAAACATTAGCAACAAAACAACAGAGTAGGGGAAATGGGCTATGAATGATGTTAGAGCAATGGGTTTTCAATATGGGAAATGGATTAAATCAGATTTCCCTCACATGTAATACACAAAATAAACTCACAGGGCACTGGAGATATGCAAGTAAATAGAAAAAAACTATAAATGTAAGAAAATGTCATTGGCCTTGAAGCCCAAGTGCCCATTGATCCAGGAATAGATGAATAAATTGTGGTATATGTACACCATGGAATATTATGCAGCCTTAAAGAAAGATGAGACTTCACCTCTTTCATGTTTACGTGCCCTGCTATTTTTATTGGAGTTTGGGCCTTTTCCTTGCTGATAGGCAGGAGCACCCCTGGTACTGTGTAATTTTTTTTTTTTTTCTGCAGTTTTTGTCCGGGGCTGGGTGTGAACCCACCACCTGCGGTATATGGGGCCGGTGCCTTACTCCTTGAGCCATGGGTGCCACCCTGGTATTGTATATTGATCCCTTTTAGGCTTTAGACATTGCAAATAAAACATGTCCCAATGTGTTGTCTCTAACTGCTCACGTATATCCTTAATTAACTGCTCGTGTATATCCTTAATTTTTACGTACTCATGTTTGTGAGGTCTTTTGATTTTTGTTCATTTGTTTGTTTGTTTTCTTTGCAACTCGTGCTTTTAAGGTTTCCTTTAAGAAATTATTCTTCCTGGCTGGGTACAGTGACTCACACCTGTAATCTCAGTACTTTTGGGAGGCTGAGGATCACTTGTGCCAAGGAGTTTAAGACCAGCTTGGGCAACATAGGGAACCCACCCCCCCACACCCCAGTCTCTACAAAAAATTTTTTTAAAAAGCTGGGCTTTGTGGTGCATGCCTGTAGTCTCAGGTGCTTGGGAGGGTGAGACAAGAGGATCACTTGTGCCCAGCATTTTGAGGTTGCGGTGAACTATGATGTCATCATTACACTCTATCTGGGGCAAAACAGAAAGACCCTGTTTAACATACTGGTTTTGGTTTTCACATTTAGATCTCTTATCCCTTTGGAGGCTGCCTTTTAATAGAGGGTTAGGTAGTGTTCATGTTTTATTATATTGAATTATTTTTAAGGAAAATTACCACATAGCCATTATACCAGGAATGAAAAATAAGGAATAATGAGTTATTTCATCAATTGTAGAAAATATATTTTGTAATTCATGAAAAACTGTGCATCATCTATAGCACACCCATCTGGGCTGTCCAGAAGTAATTCTGTTCATTGTCCTTGAGCTATTTTGCACTTCTTTGTAAACTGCAGATAACTGACACATGTATAAACTCTGTTGTCCAATAGAGTTTTGATTGACTCTTCTAACTCCTGTGGGCAAACCTGTTTTGCCTCCCTTTGTAACTCATTTCATTATTCAATATAAATTTGTGCTTTTTAATTTTTACTTTGAACCAACTTTATCATCTGTCTGATGATTCCCTCATTGATTAACCAGTAAAATAAAATCTTTAACACCTGTCTATTTTTACATCTATATGAGTCATTATTTTACTTTCTTCTGAAAATTATCTTTTGGCACAGTTAAAATAATTACAATATATTAGCTAGCTAGCAAAATCTTTCCTCCAGATTATTTTTAAAGGTCATACATAAATTGAGATGATTCTTGAGCTGTGACATTAATGAAAACTATGCTTTGGGGAAGAAGCTATTCATTCCCCTTAACTCACGTCTTGCAAGTGGCCTCTGATCTGCCTGTGTGTTAAAACTCGCCCAAAAGAGATACTCAAGCAATCAATACTGAGGCTTCCTTTTTGAAAGCTTGATGAGCTTAAAGTTCATTCCTTCACCTTTATTTCTTTTCTTTTACTTCTAGGCAAATACAAAATGTTCTCGTGGTTTTCTAAAGAAATAGGGTCGTGCAAATTTTAAAAAGAAACTCAATTTGGGAATCATAAGTTTTGGGTTCTAGACCTAGTTTTCATTAATCAATGGAGCCCTGGGTGAGTCCTCAGCCTCCCTAGACGCTGATATTCTAGTCTGTCCAAAGTAGAGGTAGGACTAGCTTAGTAGAGATTGTGACTGACTTAAACCAATTTTGCCATTTAAAATTAACAAGGTCCTTTTTGATAGCTATATGTAGCCACAAGTATCAACCTAGGTAAAAACCAGAATTACCTCACTATTAGGTTAGACATGCATTACAACTAAGGAAATTAGATACAACTAGGGAAGTCTTTGAATTTCACAGCCCATGAATATACTTATTATCAAGGAGGCTCAAGTTGTCTTGTAAGTTCAAAGAAGGCCCAATTCTCTGTTCTTTTAGGCATTCCAACAAGCTCCTGGTGTGAAAGTTTATTTGGGGCTCCTGTGCAATATTAAAGAGGCAGGATTCAGCTACCTTCTTTTGTCAAAGGACAAGTATTTGAAGTTACCTAATTGAATACAGGACAGGTTTAAATGTTGCATGTGGTGTACTAGTCAGTGCATTCACATCTTGTTCAAATGAAAATATTTTTAAAATGCAAATCTGATCCAGTGAATGTGAGGTGAGGCCTGAGAGTCTGCATTTCTAACAAAAGTCCTCCTGTGCTGCTGCTAGTCTAGACCACACATTGCAAATCAAGGGTCATGCAGGCGTAGGAAGACGTGTAGTCTTCACAGTTAAACACAAATCTTGGACAGCAATAAAACATTTCTCACATTTCCTATGTTATTTTAAAACACACTTAGTGTTCACAGCAGTTCAGATAATTGCCCCTCTAAAGCCTAGAGCAGTGATTTTTTTAAAGATATTAATTAAATTATTTTCAAAAGAAGTTTAAGACCTAGTAAGTGTATTCTTTTTTTTTTTTTTTTGTTACTTTTTTTTTCTTGATTAACATAATTTTAGGTGTGCTGTGGAAGTTTAACTATAGGCTCAAAAGTGCCCTGGGATAAAAAAGGTTATAAAACACTGGCCTAGAGTGTGGAATTACTTAGATTATCAGGTAGAAACTACCTATCCCTAAACTCTGTGTTCAGTATTAGGATATTTTTATTGTTAGCTCACATCTACTGTCTATTAATATTAGTGTCTGTGTGGGTTCATTTCATTAGCCTCAAAGTAGCATTTCAGAGCCTCGTTCCTGTTCTGAAACGCTAAGCTCAATTCTCCTCTTTCCCATTTCTCCTTCTCTTTCAAATCTGAAAGTACGTTCTCCTCCTCACCATTGTCACTAGTTTTGAATTGTGACTGTAGTGCCTTTACTCTTAGCCCTGGCTGAAGGATGGTACAGCCTGGGTGACTTCTCAAAAAATTAAGATGCCAAATTAATTCAGGGAGAACAATTAAATGAAAATTTCTAAAAGTGGATCTCTAGGTAGTTGTAAACTCTAGAGTTGTAAACTCTCCCTAGGTAATTCTAATATGAAACCAGGGCTGAGAATCACAGCTCTTGCACACTGATTCTTTTTTTTTGGTAGAGACTGAGTCTCACTTTACCGCCCTTGGTAGAGTGGCATGATGTCACAGGACTCACAGCAACCTCCAGCTCTTGGGCTTCTGCGATTCTCCTGCCTCAGCCTCCCAAGCAGCTGGGACTACAGGCGCCTGCCACAGGCGCCTGTAGTCCCAGCTACCCTTGATATATGAACCCGCTACCCTCGGTATATGGGGCTGGTGCCCTATTCACTGAGCCACAGGTGCCACCATGATTCTTAAAATTGGCTACATATTTGAATCCCCTGAGGAGGCTTTTTAAAAAATACAAATGCTTAGGGCCCAGCCCAAAAGATTCTGACTTATTGCTCTGGAGCATGGCCTGAGAACCAAGGGCTTCCAAATCTCCCTAAGGGATATTAACAGGATCAAAACTTAAAAATCACCACCATGCTGAGTGATAATTAGTAAGATCAGAGCTCAACAATCAATTTCCAGAACTCTGCTTGGTTCTGTTGATAACTTCCAGAATCTCTTATCTGTTGATAACATCCAAAATCGACCAAAGCAAAAGAGCAGAAAACCTAGCAATCTCTTGTACATCAAGGGAAAAGATTCCATGTACTTTCATGGCAGACCATACTCAGGTCTTACTGAAAGGCTGGTCAATGTTATTTGTAAGAACATTATATTTGTTTCACTATGTGTACATACCTAAGGATACATTAATGGTGTTACCAAAATCTAGATTACATTTTAGTAGCAATCACCTGGGATGGTTGCTGACCTTGCAGATCAGAATCTCCAGAAATAGGCTGGGAAGAAGGCTTTTAGTTTACATTGTTAAGGAGGCTCCAAGTCAATACTGACAGCATTTATGAGACTATGGTGGACAGGACCATGAAAGCAGAACTGGCTGGGTGCATCGGTAGTGACGTAGTTGTCTGTCTGGTGCCCTTTGAGGATGAAGGGGTTCAGAATATGCCACACCAAAATATATCATTTTGGTATAAGAACTGTTATTATTATTTTTCTACTCACTGTGACCCCTAGGCTAGAGGGCAGTGACATGATCATAGCTCATGTCAGCCTTGAACTCCTGGGCTTAAGCCATCTTCCTGCCTCAACCTCCTGAATTGCTAGGTCTACAGGTGCACACCAACACACCTGGTTTAAGAGTTATTTTGAGGGTGGGCACAGTGGCTCACACCTGTAATCCTAGCACTCTGGGAGGCCAAGGTGGGTGGATTTCTTGAGGGTGGGACTTTAAGATCAGCCCAAGTAAGAGTAAGAACATGGTCTCCATCAAAATATTTTAAAAAGCTAGCTGAGTGTGTGTCAGGAGCCTATAGTTCCAGCTACGTGAAAGGGTAAGGCAAGAGAATCACTTGAGCCTGAGAGGTTGAGGTTGCTGAGAGCTATGACACCATAGGACACTAGCCTGGGCAACAGAGTAAGATGCTGTCTAAAAAAAAAAAAAAAAAGAAAGAAAGAAAGAAAAAGAGTTGTTTTGAGCTGAAAGCAATTGAGAATCAACAGATGCAAGAAGAGCCCTCTGCCCTTCCTTTATCTACCTGAAGGCAACACACAAATTTCTTTCATGAAGACATTTCCTTTTCCTATACTAGGAAAGGGAGAGTGACTTATTGCTGGAAATGGAAAGTTGACACCCCATGATTTTCATAAACAGACCTTACTACAATAATCCTATCTCCTATCATATATTTCCCATTTATATTTCCTAGTCAATTCCCTATGACTTATTATTGGGTTTTAAAGCCCAAATCCCTTTCCCTTTGTCATAATGGAGTATAAGTCACTGAGTTTTTCTTCAAGTTTACTTTTTCCCTATGAACTCTCATGCAGATAAATATTAATTTAAATGTGTGTTTTCACTTGTTAACCGTCTTTTGTTAGTTCCATTCACAGGCTCCAAGTCACTGACCTAAGAAGGTGGAGGAAAAGGTTTTACTCCCCTGACAATTTTGGTGATTAGTATGGGATGGACTTGAACACTGCCCACTCTGGAGGCTCTGTCTCAATCTTGGGGACTTCAGACAAACTGGCAAGGTAAGAATAATTACCAACTGAGCCACCTGATTTCTGCTCAGCGTCCAGTCAAGTGAGGGCTGATAAAAGACTTTCCTTTCCAAATTCAGATTAGCAAGAGAAAGAAAAGGTAAGAAATAGTTCTTTGGGTATTGGTGATTTTTAGTTCTAGTACTTTTGTTATGAATCCTTTCCCTCCTAGGAAGAATAAATGTTCTCCCTTCATCTCTGTGTTTTCTCTAATTTCTCCATAAGGAAGAGAATCACAGGGTAAAACACAGGGATAAGTCATTTAAGTTTATTTTTTTAAGCTGGCCAGAGGAACCAGTGAGTTTACAGTTCCCACCAAACCAGCATCCATTTGGACAAACTATTTTTTATAAATACTGGCATAGGCTAGGCATGGTGGCTCACACCTGTAATCCTAGCACTTTGGGGGGATGAGGTGGAAGCATTGCTTGAGGTTATGAATTCAATACTACCCTAAGTAAAAGCCAGACCCCCTTTCTCCAAAAAAAGAAAAAAGAAAAAAAAATGAGCTAGGTGTGGTGACCTGCACCTGTATTTCCAACTACTTAGCAGGCTAAGGCAGAGGGATGACTTGAGCCCAGGAGTTTGAGGCTGTAGTGAGCTATAATGATGCCATTACACTCTAGCCTGTCCCCCTCCCCCCCAAAAAAATAAATAAAATAAAACTGGCATAGATCCAATGATCTGATGAGTGTTTCTGGTTTTCTGTCTGGGGGAAGGGGCAGGGATGTGAGTACAGGTTCTTGGGCCTTTGTCTAGAGATGACTACTTGTCAGGATAGCAACCCCAGGTACAAGGTATACAAACAACACTTTCTGTCTGACTATGCCAGCTCTCAGGGGAATTGGTCTAAATAAAGGGTCTCAGTCCTTTGAATCCCTAAATCTCTGCCTCAAATTATCCTCCCCAGAATCTCAGTAACTCTCCTCAGCTTCTCAGTAACTCTCTTTAATCCTCAAAACTTCACTGATGCCCCCTCCACCCCCAAAACATCCCTTAATCACTAAACTGCCCATTTTAACTTCCTTTTTCTTGCAAGAAGTACAAAAAGCACTCTAGTCTGACCTACAGTTATGGAGAATACAGGTTAGTCAACAAATGCTGATGACCACAAATAGTTTTGGAAAAGGCCCTGGGAATGATCAGAAAGGCTAGTTTGGCCTGGTGTGGTGTCTCATCTCAGTAATCTTAGCACTCTGGAAGCCAAGGCAGGAGGATATGTTGAGCTCAGGAGTTTGAGACTAGCTTGAGCAAGAGCAAGACCCCCATCTTTACTAAAACTAAAAAATTAGCTTGGCATTGTGGTAGACACCTGTAGTCCTAGCTACTAGAGAGACTGAGGCAGAAGAATTGCTCAAGCCTAAGAATTTGAGGTTGCTACAAGCTATGATGACACCACGGCACTCCAGTCTAGGTAACAGAGCGAGACTCTATCTCAAAAAAAAAAAAAAAAAAAAAAAGAAAAAAAAAAAAAGAAAGAAAGGCAGTTTTACTGCCCTTCATAATTCCACCTACTTACCAGGACTCTGTATGTGGACCCCATCAACTCCAGACCTTCTTAGAAATGTACATTGTGAATATATATCCTGGATTTCTATTAGGAAGAAGTCATATCCCCTGGACAGCAGATATTTTATTTTATTTTATTTCTTTATTTGAGACTGAGTTTCACTTTGTCACCCTCAGTAATGTTCTGGGGCATCATAGCTCACAGCAACCTCAAACTCTTGGGCTCAGGTGATTCTCTTGCCTCAGCCTTCTGAGTAGCTGGGACTACAGGCACCTGCCACAAGGCCCAGTTGCACTCTAGCCTGTCTCAAAAAAAAAAAAAAAAACTGGCATAGATACAATGAGTGTTTCTGGTTTTCTGTCTGGGGGGTGGGGCAGGGATGTGGGTACAGCGTCCAGTCAAGTGAGGGCTGGTAAAAGACTCCAAATTTAGATTAGCAGGAGAAAGAAAAGGTAAGAAATAGTTTTTTTTAGAACTTTTAGAGAGGGGTCTGGGTCTGGCTCTGGCTCTGGCTCTGGCTCAGGCTCAGGCTGGTCTTGAACTCGTGAACTCAAGCAATCCATCCACCTCTGCCTCCCAGACTGCTAGTATTATAGGCATGAGCCACCACACCCCTCCTGACAGAAGATCTTTTAAATTATAAACCTCTTGTACCTCCACTTTCTGAAGATTCTACCCAACTTAGAAAGGATGTAGAAAGATTAGTGGCTGTCAGCTGACAACTCCACTCAGAGGGACCTCAATTGGCTTCTAAGGGCGTTCCTCCCAGTCATGATGCAGTTGTTGGACAAGGCAGGTGACCACAGGGAAAATCCTCCTTTCTGGGGACACAGATGGCTACAACCCCTACCAATACTCCCCTTTCCCCATAAGAATAAGCATTTTGGGCCTCTAGCTAAAACTTTTTAGTATGTGTTGCTGATGGAGTAAAGTATATCAAAAGAAGTACCTGACTGAGATTCCTCCCGGGAAATAGTGGCCCAGTGTTCCCCAGACTGAATCTCCATCTTTAAATTCTCCTAGTTATTTATGAAAACAGTTTTAGGTCACTGATCCAGCAGTGAGATTGGTTGGTGAAAGAGGCAACAGATTGAGAGATCTTAACTAAAAAGCTGTCTTGCCAGGCAAATGAAAATTCCCAAAGGATAAGCTAGACGTCCAGGGTGTAGGCTGTTAGTTATCCTAGGGATAGGGCTTGTACCTCAATTTTTGGTCAGTATACCCAGCTTTGCATTGTTCTATTTCCTAGCATTGTTCTATTTCCTAACACTGCTTCCATCCAAAAAGAGTTTTTTATCTGAGTCTGATGGGGGCTCATCAGTCAAATCCTGGAGATTAGAATATACTTGGTCAATAATCTGAATATAATCATGGAATGGGGAAAGTCTGTCGGCAGCAAGGCAGCTGCATTGAAGGTGGATACCAGCTTCAGAGTTACTTTAGGATTATCTAACAAAGTGGCTTGATATTTACCCATCTGGCCACTGGTAACAAAAAGCCTTCCTTTTATTCTAGTAGGGGTAATACATAATGCATGTTGTGAACAGTCACCAGCTGCCCAAGGGCAGACTTTTCAGCTACCTATAAAATATCATAAGTAGCAGCTACTGCTCTCAGATAAATAGGCCATTTTTTTTTTTTTTTTTTTTTAATCACATCCAATTGCTCAGAGAAACATGGTACAGGTTGCTTGTGATCCCTCAAGGTTTGTGGCAATACCTTAAGTTCAATTTCTTGCCTTTCTTGAATGAACAAATCAAAAGCCTTATGTAAGTCCAGGAGGCCCAATGTAGGTTGGTTATTAATATTTAATAGTCAAGGGAGCCCTGTGGCATTCCCTGGTCCAGAAAAGTAGTTTTTTTTTTTTTTTTCCTATCCCTTTGAAGGCTTTACGGAGAGGTTTTGCTATTAGCCTGAAGTTAGTAACCTAAATCTGGCAAAGCCTGGGCAGTACCCAAGAATCCTCGCAACTACTTGTGGGTGGTAGGGAATGCAATTAGATTTACAGCCTCTCTCCAATCTGGAAGGAGTTTTGAGTTTTAAAGGCAATTCAAACCAAATATTCACGAGCTACTGCCAGACTTGTAGAAATTTTGCTATACAAAACAAACATTTGTTAAAACCATTTGAGCAAAGGAATTAGAGACTCTTGTCTCAGAATCAATAAACAACATTCTAAACAAGAAGGTCATAAGCCCTGTCTGGTTCCAACAATGACAGGGAAATGGAAATTTACAGGTAGTTAAACATTCAACTTATCTAGATTTTGTGGACATCGGTCAAGAATGTTAAAAGGCTCAAAACAATTTGATCAAAACATAATTGTAGGTTATCATAAAATAGCAGTTCAGTTAACTAAAAGTGATAATTAAAACACTTTAAAGACAACATAAAAATCCCTCACCTTTTGAAAGCTCAGTTTTTCCAAGTAAAAACTATAATAAAGACAATAGGGGAATTATCTTGATAAAACATAAAATCTTTGTTTCTTAGGCTAGTTACCAAAGATAAAGGAAAACCTTTAGTAAAATTGCTTTTTCTTTTTTCTTTTTTTTCTTTTTTGAGACAGAGTCTCACTATGTCGCCCTTGATAGAGTGCCGTGGTATCACAGCTCCAATCTGCCAACTTTGGTGCATGTGGCCAGCACGCTACTCACTGAGCTATGGGCACCAAGCCTAAAATTGCTTTTTTAAAAATTTATTGTTCTTTCTTTCTTTATTTATTTTTTGAGACAGAGCCTCAAGCTGTTGCCCTGGGTAGACTGCTGTGGTGT
Organism: Loris lydekkerianus; assembly: GCA_963574355.1. Taxonomy (NCBI): domain Eukaryota; kingdom Metazoa; phylum Chordata; class Mammalia; order Primates; family Lorisidae; genus Loris; species Loris lydekkerianus. The sequence continues at coordinate 6,261 of CAUYPK010054119.1, read as the reverse complement.
CACAGCTCACAGCAACCTCCAACTCCTAGTCTCAAGCGATTCTCTTGCCTCTGCCTCCCAAGTAGCTGGGACTATAGGTGCCCGCCATAATGCCCAGCTATTTTTGGTTGTAGTTGTCATCATTGTTTGGCAGGCCTGGGCTGCATTCGACCCACCAACTCTGGAGTATGTGGCTGGCGCCTTAGCTGCTTGAGCTACAGGCGCCAAGCCAAAATTACTTTTTCTGATGGATAACCCATTTAGACAACTAGGAAGTCAAACCTCATGAAAAGGGTACTAGAATTTATCAGTCGTACGAAGACTGTATCCAGGATCATGAGTAAACACTATATTATCAAGAAAATAGGAAGCTAGAAATCCAGTATCTTGAGAAGGGGAATATATGGCTCTTAGTAAAGCATAGGAAGATTTTTTTTTTTTTTTTTTTTTTTTTTTTTTTTTTTTTTTTTGCAGTGTTTGGCCAGAGCTGGGTTTGAAACCGCCACCTCCAGTATATGGGGCCAGCGCCCTACTCTTTTGAGCCACAGGTACCACCCATATAGGAAGATTTTTGATCATGCTGAGTAAGTCAGGCATATCAAGAAGCTAAGAAAAAAAACATTGCTTTTCAGACATTTAAGGTAAAAATTTCAGCATTAGACCTTAACAGCAGACATAGAAGCAGAGGGAGAAAAAAGTTACAGAAATGAATGAAAAGATTGAAAAAAGATTATTATTTCAGCCTTCTCAAGGGAACGAAAATCTGAAAGTAGTAAGACAGCAAAAGTTGAACTTCTGAGATGGAAATCTGAGAAGTTTCAAAACAAGAAGATTATAGAAAACTTCTTGCAATTTTACTACACTTATTTACATTTACCTAATTTACTGTAGCAGTTTATTTAATCCTTTTGATAGCTATGAATATTAGATATACAACTGGTGTGATTAATTGTGCCCTTAACAAAGTCATTTAAGGTCTAAACAAATTTACTGCAATTTGCCAAGTATAATGTGCACCTTTTTGCACAAAGTTTTGAGGAAAAAGTAAGGATCCACATTGTATATGGGTAGTACTAATTCCATATCTATATAAATACTTCTAATTCTTTAAAAGTGTATTAAAAGCGTAAAGATATCTCTGTGCTAAATAATACACTGGAATATAGTAATCAGTGTTGAACTTAGGACACACTTGCAATGAACACCATATTTGGCCATAAAAGAGCAACATATTTCTCTACACTTTGGGTGGGAGCTAGGAATTTAGCTGATATTTTTACAAAACTTATTGGAAAATCCCTTGGAAATGGGACTTTGTACACTGCAAAATGGTTTTCAAACACTGCAAGCTTTAAACTGACAGTTATTAAATATGCTAAAGAACATGGCAACAGCTGCCGAGAGACATGTTGGACCTCCTCCCACAAAGAGTGTCATCAGGTTGTGGAAGCAACAGGAAGAAAAGCTTCTTCAGAAGCCGAGATAGAAGGAGGCAACATGTGGGGAACCTCCCAGGAGGCGGGGCAGGAGGTGAAGACCTGGATTCTGGAGCAGTGGGAGGCTGGGATCTGTGTGATTCAAGAAGAGGGTAAAGGGACTGCATGAGAAAAAACATTGATGACTTCTAAGGTATACCTAAATGTTGCTTTAACTTTATGAAGAGAGAAATTTTGAGTGTGAGGATATGAATAAAACTTGCCCCCAAATTTCCAGCAGCCTACGAGAATCTAGTTTTGGAATTTCATTCATACGTTATCAATGTTCAAAAGATTTACAAAGTGTCCCAAATCGCCAGTATGGATGAGGTCCCACTCACATTTGATATGCCATCCAATAGAAGTATTGATAAGAAAGGAGCAAAGGCCAGGGCTGTTAAGACTAGTGGACTTAAGAGAACACGTTTCACTGTTGTTCTAACCTGTCGTGACGATGGAACAAAGCTACCTATGATCATCTTATTAAAAGGAAAATATTTCCAAAAGAAACGATTCCAAATGGATTTATTGTCCGCATGCATTAAAAAGAATGAATGAATTATGAAGGCGTGAAAAATCTGGTCTAATAAAGTCTGGTCAGGAGGGCCTGGAGGATCACTTTAAAAACCAGCTGTACTTGGTTTTGGTCACTTCAAAGTCCATGCTACACAAAGTGCAAAAGCAATTGCAGTGGATTTAACAATCCAACTTGTCATGATACCTGGTGGGCTAATCATCCAACTGAAACCTCTTGGCCTGTGGGTAAATGAGACCTTTAAGGCCAGGATGAAGAAAGAGTGTCGCCATGGATGCAGACAGTTTGTAATGATTTAACACCTACAGGCAGAATCAAGACAGCATCCATCACCTAGGTTTGTGATTGAATTCAAAGATTGTGGACTGGTGTCAAGAAGGAAGTAGTTGTGAAATTCTTTAAGAGAAATGCAGCATCAACCATGCTATGGTGAGAACTGAGGATGATGAAATTTACCAGGATGAAGAAAGAGACTCTTCAGAAGACACCGGTAATGTAGAAATTGAAGATGTTACTTCTTCTTTTTTTTTTCCCCAAGTTAAAGTACAGGCAACCAAATCACAATATTTGAATTTGTAGCTATGCCCTGCACCCAAAAGGTGTGATATACACTTCTACATTGTGCCCATTTGGTGGGAGTACCCCAAACCGCCCACCCCTACCTTCCCCACCCCTCATTCCACCTCTCCCCAACTGGAATTGAAATGAGTTTTTCTCCTGTGTGGGTATGTATTAGATTGTCTATTGGCTTCATATTAGTATTGAGTATACTGGATATTTGCTTTTCCATTTTTGTGATATTTTACTAAGAAGAATGTATTTCAACTCCATCCAGTTTAAAACAAAAGATGTGAAGTCAACCATGTTTTGTTATGGCTTAAGAGTATCCTGGGTGTGCATATACCACAGTTTGTTAATCCATTTCTGAACTGATGGGCATTTAGGTTGTTTCCACATCTTGGCAATTGTAAATTGAGTTACAATAAACAATCTAGTGCATATGTCCTTATGATAAAATGATTTTTTTTCTTCTGGGTAGATGCCTAGTAGTGGGATTGTGGGGTCAAATGGGAGGTCTAATTTGAGTTCCTTGAGAATTCTCTATACTTTTTTCCAAAGAGGCTTTATTAGTTTGCAGTTCCACCAACAATATAAAAGTGTTCCCTCTCTCTATATCCACACCAGCATCTGTAACTTTGAAATTTTGTGATGTGTGCTAATCTGGGGTTAGGTAATACTTCAGGGTGATTTTGACTTGCATTTCTCTGATGCTTAGTGACAATGAGCATTTTTTCATGTTTGTTAGCCATTCGTCTCTCTTCCTTCATATCTCTTGCCCAGTGATAGATGGGATTGTTAGTTCTTTTTTTGTTGATTAATTTGAGTTCTCTATAGACCTAATTATCAAGCCGTTGTCAGATTCATAACATGCAAATATCTTTTCCCATTCTGAAGGTTGTCTTTGACTGTTTGCTTTGATTGTTGTGTTCTTAGTTGTATGGAAACTTTTCAGTTCAATTAAGTCCCATTTGTTAATTTTTGTTTTTGTATAATTGCCACAGAAGTCTTCTTCATAAAAATCTTTCCCAAGGCTGATATCTTCAAGAGTTTTTCCCACACTGTCTTCTAGGATTTTAATCATTTCTTGCCTTAGATTTAAATCTTTTATCCATCTTGAGTCAATTTTTCTTTTTCTTTTTCTTTCTTTTTGAGACAGAGTCTCACCCTTGGTAGAATGGTGTTGCGTCATAGCTCACAGCAACCTCAAACTCTTGGGTTTAAGCGATTTTCTTACCTCAGTCTCCCAAGTAGCTGGGACTATAGGCGTCTGGCATTAAGTCCATTTTTCTAAGCAGTGAAAGGTGTGGATCTAGTTTGAGTTCTTTACATGAGTTCTTTCCAATTTTCCCAGCAGTATTTATTGAATAAGGACTCTTTTTCCCAGTGTATGCTTTTGTTGGGTTTGTCAAAGATCAGATGGCTATAAGAGACTGGTTTCATCTCTTGGCTTTCTATTTGGTTCCAAAAGTTTTTGTCTCTATTTTTATGCTAATACCATTCTGTTTTGATCACTGTGGACCTGTAATATAGCCTAAAGCCTTCAGCTTTGTTTTTATTACTAGGAATTGCTTTGGCTATATGTTTTTTTTCTTTTCTGGTTCCATACAAACTGAAGAACTTTTTTTTTTTTTTTTTTTTTTTTTTGCAGTTTTTGGCCGGGGCTGGGTTTTAACCCACCATCTCTGGTATATGGGTCCGGCGTCTTCCTCCTTGAGCCACAGGCACCGCCCTGAAGAACTATTTTTTTTAAATCTTCAAAGTATGATGTCGGTATTTTAATGGGGATTATATTGAATCTGTAGATTGCTGTGGGAAGTATAGACATTTTAATAATGTTGATTCTTCCTGGCCAAGAGCATGGTATCTTCTTTCATTTATTAATGTCTTCTGCTATTTCTTTTCTTATGGTTTCATAATTATCTTTGTAGAGGTCCTTCACCTCTTTTGTTGGTATATTCCTACATATTTCATTGTCTTTCTTTCTTTCCTTTTTGAGACAGAGTCTCACTATATTACCCTCAGTAGAGTGCTGTGGCATCACAGCTCACAGTAACCTCAAACTCTTACACTCAAGTGATTCTCTTGCCTCAGCCTCCCAAGTAGCTGGGACTACAGGCGACTTCCATAACACCTGGCTAGTTTTTTTTGTTGTTGTTGTTGCAGTTGTCATTGTTGCTTAGCAGGCTCAGGCCAGGTTCAAACCCACCTGCCCCAGTGTACGTGGCCAGCACCCTAACCTCTGAGTTACGGGCACTGAGTCCAAGTATTTCATTTTCTTTGAAGCTACTGTGAAGGGGATTGTGTCTTTAATTAGCTTCTCTTCTTGGCTATTATTGGCATATACAAAGGCTACTGACTTGTGGACATTGATTTTATATCACAAGATGTTACTGTATTTCTTTTTTGTTTGTTTGTTTTTGAGACAGAGTCTCACTATGTCTCCCTCAGTAGAGTGCTGTGGCATCATAGCTCACAGCAACTTCCAACTCTTGGGCTTAAGTGATTCTCTTGCCTCACTCTCCCAAGTTATCTGGAACTACGGGTACCCACCACAATGCCTGGCTATTTTTTGGTTGTAGTTGTCATTGTTGTTGGGCAGGTCCAGGCTGGATTCGAACCCACCAGCTCTGGTTTATGTAGCTGGCACACTAGCCCCTGGGCTACAGGGACTGAGACACATTACTGTATTTCTTGATCATTTCCAGGAGTCTTGTGGTTGAGTCAGTGGGGTTCTGTAAGCAGAAGATCATATCATCAGCAAAGAGCAAGAGTTTGACCTCCTCTGCCCTCATTTGGATGCGCTTTATTTCCTTCTGTTTCCTGACTATATTGGCTAGAACTTCTAGCACAATGTTGAATACTAGTGGTGATAGAGGACATCCTTGTCTGATTCCAGTTCTAAATGGAAAAGCTTTCAGTTTTACTCTATTTGGTATGATATTAGCTGTGGTTTTGTCATAGATGGCTTCAATCAGTTTAAGAAATGTGCCACCTATGCCTGTATTCTTAAGTGTTCTTGTTAGAAAAGGATGCTGAATTTTATTGAATGCTGTTTCTGCATCTATTAAGAGGATCATTGCTATGGATATGGATAATGATATTTATAGATTTGCATATGTTAAACCAGCCTTGCATCTCTTAGATGAAATCTCCTTGGTGGTGATAAATTTTTTTAATGTGTAGCTGTAATCTATTGGCCATGATTTTGCTGAGTATTTTTGTATCTATATTCATTAGTGAAATTGGTCTGAAGTTCTTCTTTTTAGTTGGATCTTTCCCTGGTTATGGTATTAGAGTACAATATGTTGAGGAAGGTTACTTATATCTCAGTGTTTTGGAATTATTTCTACAGTGTGGGTATAATCTCTTCTTTGAAGGTTTGACAGAATTATGGTGTAAAGCTATCTGCTCCAGGGCAGTTCTTGTTGGAAGATTTTTTATTGTTTCTTTGATCTCAGTGCTTGATATTGGTCTGTTCAAGAGATCTATTTCTTCTTGGTTAAGTCTAGGGAGAGGGTGTGATTCTAGGTATTGGTCTATTTTCTCCACAGTGTCAAATTTCTGGGCATATTTCGATCCTATAATTCCTCTTCTAGGTTTATACCCAGAAGACCAAAAGTCACAATATAACAAAGACATCTGTACCAGAATGTTTATTGCAGGCCAATTCATAATTGCTAAGTCATGGAAGACGCCCAAGTGCCCATCGAC